>CM055266.1:148352183-148498630 GCA_029237695.1 Conchocele bisecta
ACTTAACCCTTGAAATTACCCCCGTCAGGGAAACGACCCCACAGGAGGTAGACAAGAAGGAGCAGCAGGAGGGACCATCGGTACCGTAGCTGCCCTTTGGCCGTTCGATCGCACAATTATCAGAGGTCAAAAGAGGCGAACGAAGCAAAAACTATGGCCGTTCAAGAAAAAACGAGCCGGCTATCACTGCGTCTCACCTGGACAAGAGCATGTCCATAGAAAACTCCAAAGACATGTTGACAAGAGGCTTAGCGGGGCACAAATCGCCGACTGAAGCACTGCGTCCAGAGACGATGAATCATACTGATTCAAACATAAATCGAAAGTTGGCATAGCCACAATCGACTTAACAGCCTACACCCATGCCTTCGCAACGCGAACCAGGACCAGGAGCCGAGATATCCCAAACGCTGCGGCGTCCTTGTCCAGAAACGGAGATCTCAAAAACCATACCCGCATAGAGGGGCATGTAGAACTTAGACCCCAGTGTGGCGATCAAAGTTTTGGGCACTAGGAACCCCGCAGTGGCCAAATCCTACCTAAAGCTCCCAAATGTACGTAACAAGAAGCCCTACTGTAGGAGAGAAATGAAACCACGACAACTCCGGCAATTCACCACCACCGAATCAGCCTCACAACAGCCATCCGAGGAAGTACCCATATGGGAGGCTCCACTGGCAAAACCACCAGCTGTGAAAGAGCCGACAAACCCACTAAGTACTAGGACTTAGACAGGAACTCCAGAATCTTAGCCAACTGAACCATCATAACTCTATCGCGTGTCGAGTCCTGAATATAGACTGGGAATTCGAACTCATATACACTCGAATAAGGAGCAGGCCAGACAAGTACGGAGCCAAGCACCACGGCGTCCAATACCACCTCGACCGTCTCCTCCGAGAACGGAAGAGCTAGATCTCGAGGAGCCGGATACAAAAACAAAAATATGTACACAGGATAACGAACCCACGAACACCCCGGTCAGAAATAGTTTGCTACCCCGGTGCCCGGTACCCGGTGCCTGCCCGGTGCCCGGTGCCCGGTGCCCGTAACACAATACCGGCACCTCTCCTGCGAGAGTTAGGGTACGTTGTGACCGGGTGAATGTGATAAGCACCTGCCGCAGCAACCCTAGACTGGCAGTCATCTACCACATACGTGGAATCTGATTCAACAGAACTGTACTGTATCGTTCCAAATAGTATAAGTACTGCCGAAGCTAGTACTACATGTAGAATGCCCTATACAACCGTCTCCTACGACGAACAGAGAACGAGATCTAGATGAACCTGTTCCAAAACCTGAGAATGACCTCGAGGAAAAAGGAAGAACAAGATCAAACCAAAACTCCGAACCCGAAATCGAAGAGCTAACCCAATCCTGACCTACGACGAGATCGACTCCTCGACTTACGTGAACAACGTAGAACGAAGACCAACCGAAGACAAGAACGTCTTCCTACCGGAAGCAGCAGGCTGTCCAGGAGAGTCTGGTGCCCGGTGCCAGGTGTTTGACCGGTGCCCGGTAGCCTAAACCGGCCGTGCCCGGTGCCCGGTGCCCGGTGCCTGGTGCCCGGTGAACTAATGCCCGGTGCCCGGTGACATAACCGGTGCCCGGTGCCCGGTGTCCACCGGTGCACCCGGTGCCCGGTGCCCGGTGCCCTGGTACCGGGCGCCTCTACTGTGAGAGGCTGGGTCAGCTTCAAACCGGGTGATATAGTATCAAGAACCGGCCGAAGCACCCCTGTGATAGGTATAGCTCTCTGCGAACCGGGTGATATGAGATCAGGCACCGGCCCCAGCAGCCCGGTATCCCCTGTATGGATCACCGGCCTATCACTTAACACAACCTCCGAAACCTCGGACGGTTCCACTGCTCCCAAGAGCTGAGACTCGGACACAGACTTCTTCAGACGTGAGGTATGGGACCTTCTAGACCCAGCCTTGCCCCACGTCGAATCCGTCCAACGGACGGACAAATCACATGGCCTCTCTTTGCAACACCCGCAACAGGCAAAGCACCTGTCCGTATGGGTATCCCAAGGAGAAGTCATGTGTCCCACACGCAGCGCGTGATTGCGGCATTCTAACAAGTATTGTATAACAAAACCTGATAGAAGAAACGCAAAAACGCTACAAAAAATGTGTCACGGGAGCGAATCCACTTTGGGACGAACCCGTTAGGGTACGAATCGCGTACACGCGAAAATATGTGACACAAAGTAAACACCGTGAAAAACCCAAAAAATGCAATGGAGAATAATCACGTAACACACAAGAGTGATAATAATATGTATTGAACGAAAATATAATGACAAATACGGCACAATACACGGCAGAAATTCAAAATAAGCACGAAATAAAGAGAGAGACAAATATACCTGCACTCTTGATAGCGTCCTAAAATAATAGGAGGAGTTTAAATAGCGGACTAGCCAATTGGCTGTGGGTAGAGCGGAATGGTCTATGGTGGGTTATTTGAGTGATTAGAGTAGGCAGATTTTTATTATTAGGACGATTTCATAGCAACCTATCTGTTTGCAACCATTCAGGTTAGTTTGAAGACATAAAAATCCCATCTTAGTATTACATCTTGACTAGTAGTCTTTGGAACTACATATTTCTCAAACGTGTTAGGGAAATTGGTGGTAAAGCGGTTGGGTGTACAAGGTGGTTAACAACGTCTTTTTGCGTGTATTTACCGCCGACCGCGTACTTTGCATTTGAATTAAAGCTAAATGCCTTGGTATCCATTGAAAGATATTATTATGTTTGCTACTATCACTAATGTTCAAAAAGAGAGTTGTGAACTTCAGAAGTCAATCGACAACTGCTGCGGAAAACGCCGGGTGGGCCTCAGATCAATCACCTTCACGGTTGGATGGCAGAATGTGGGAAAGAGTGAAGGGTTTTACTATGTGAAGGATGAACAACAATTCGGTGTAAAGCTGCCTCACGGACTGTGGGGAATAAGACAGCTCAAAGATTTTGTCAACTCAGAGCTTGACGGTATAATCAACCTCACAGTATCGAAGGCTACCGGGCTCGCAACAATGACCATCAGCCCTGATAATAAGGTAGTGGTCTCCCCGGGGTTGGGTATTCAACTCGGTTTTAGAGAGACATACTCCGCAAATAAAGGAGTGTTTACCCCGGGTGAGTACGTCGTTGATAACCCGGTGGACTTCACCTTCACAAAATCTCTCAGGGTGCACCTAGATCGGGTGAACACATCGTACAACACGGTAGACGGATACCCCAGCACATTACTGAAAACCGTGCAAGCCAGCGACTGTTTCTTTGGGGATACGGTGACCTTAGACTTCCCATGCCCCGAGATGAAAGTTTTGGAATCGGGACATATCCACGAATTTACGGTCTCTATTCTCGATGATCAAGCGAGAAAGTTGAATAACTATTACCCGATTTCGGTCGTTCTCGAAATTTCCAATTAATTAAATTGCATGTTCGTAATAGAAATTATCAATATTATTGAAAATGAGTATATACGGACCAGGTAGTTCTTCCAATTCCAATCGGGATTGGGTGACAGATTCAAAGAATTTGGAACCAGAAGAAGGGGGATTTGTCCCGACAGAGAGTGACTTTTTAACTACCGGAAGAACCAAGGCCCTGATCAATAAAACTATATCGAAGGCCACAAACGGGATTCGCAGGAGTATAGCAGATGTTAGAGTAGAAGTGCTAACGGCGACTGCACAAGTTGGGAAAGAGGCCCGGGCGAAAATTGAGAGAGTCTGAACGGGTATTGAGAAAGTGCAGGCGGCTCTTACGGAGGCGTATAGGGTGTTGCGATCAGAGGACTCTCCCAACAGAGAAGCAGCACTTACTGAACTAGGTGAACAAATAACCATATTTCGAAAAGAGGCCCGGTTGGGGATTGAGGGAGTCCGAACGGGTATTGAGAAAGCCCGAGAAGACCACCAGGCGGCCTTACGGAGGCGTATAGGGTGTTGCGCTCAGAGGACTCTCTCATCAGAGAAGCAGCACTTACTAAACTAGACGAAAAATAACAGAATTTCAAAAAGAGACCCGGTTGGGGGTTGAGGGACTCAAAGAAGACCACCAGGCGGCCCTTATGGAGGCTTATAGGGTGTTTCGCTTAGAAGACTCTCTCAACAGAGAAGCAGCACTTACTGAACTAGACGGAAAAATAACCGAATTTCGAAAGGAGGCCCGGTTGGGGGAGGGTTGAGGGGGTCCGAACGGGTATTGATAAAGTCCGAGAAGACCACAAGGTGGCCCTTGCGGAGGCTTATGGGGTGTTGCGCTCAGAGGACTCTCTCATCAGAGAACGGCGGTGTGAACTGAACGGAAAAAAAATAAACTGAATTTCAGAGGCGGTTGGTGTGAGCCCTGAAGACACCAGGCTACCATTACGAGGCTGGAAAAAGGTGTTGCTCAAGACCTCTCTCACGAAGCGGGGGCACTTACCTGAACTGAAACGGTAAAAATAACCGAAAGTTTCGATAAACTGAAATGATCGTAGAGCTGCGAACAAAGCGCTTGAGGAGACCACTGAAAAGGTTCGTGCTGAGGCCCATACCTCTATCGGGGGCCTTGCCGGATTGCTGAAAACAATGAAAACGCAAAAACGTATCATAACAGTTTGGGCTGAGAAGCGGGGCCCATTGGTTGAGGGGCTCTCTGAATATTTGTTCGGTGCCAAAGCGAGTAATAAATGTGGGGGATACGCTATGACAGCTCCAGGTACATTTCTCCGAATGGCGGTCTGCTCGGTTAATGCTAATGGTAAACCTGTGGGCGCGGTCATGATAAAACTCATAGTAGATGGGGAAGAACGGTGGGGGGGGGGGGGGGGGGGGGTGTTGTTGGAGTCACTAAACTCGCTGGAGATATTTCATCGGTGGTTTTGTTATCCGGTGATGATCTAATTAGACTTTCCGAAGGTAGTGTTATTAACTTTGTTACGTAAATCGCTGACCCAGCGAGTTCTTCCACTATTGTCTCATTGTTAATTGAACTTAATTTGTAAAATACTAATATATTGAAAATCATGAACGAATCACCGCTTCCAATTGTCAATACCACTCCATCAACACTGTATCCAATTGTCAATACCAATCCATCAACACTGTATCCAATTCGCGAAAGATGTTTAGATTTTAGGTTGGATAATATCGTCGTTATGCAGGATAGTTTAGTTAGCGAATGTAAAAATATAGAAAAAGAATCGCTAAAAAATATAAGCGTGTTGCAAATTTAGCAGAGGCATCTAGTACGGTTCTGTCAAGTTTATCTGTAATGAGTGGTGCGGGGACTGCCGCAATGCTATCTACAATTGTAACAGTTCCAATTGCTGGGGTTTTGAGTGGAATTACAGTTGTATCTGGAATACTTTGTATGTTAATTAGGGTGACTGGTCGAAAACTCGAGAAAAAATGTAGAAAACATGATAGAATATCCGTTCTCGCTAGGTCTAAGAAAAATAGCATCGACGTTATAGTGTCCAAAGCGTTGGCCGATAATGAAATATCAAATTTAGAGTTTGAATCCGTTGTGGAAGAAATGAGGAGATATGAAGAATTAAAAAATGATATTAGAATCAAAGCGCGCGCCACCATGCCCAAGATTGAGAGTACTGATTGGGATAAATTGAGGGTAAAACTTGGAGATAAAGTCGGAGGAAATGTTACAGCACCACCATCCTGGAAATTGTGATATTTTAGTAAATAATTTTTAAAAAATAATTTAAAAATTTTCTTAAAATTATAAAATTAATTATATTGGTGCAGTAAACAATTTATTAATTAATTTTAGGAAAATCATTAACAATTTAAAAAAGAAAAAGAAAAGAAAGTTTTAGGTCCCACCGAGGCTCGAACCCGCGCCAGCAAAACCCTTCTGGGCCCATCCCACTAAGCCTTCGCTTTAAATCTCTTCTCTTCTCTTTTTTAGGCTTAGTGGGATGTGTCACACTCACATCTCCTCCACCCCATCATTGGACTGTTACCAGCGACCCCTCCTCCTCATTACCTCCATCCGCTAGAAGCTAGCGTCAGCAGAAGGTGAAATACATGTGGCGAAACCTGTCTCAGCGCTGAGATATTATTGCCGGCGTCCCGACACTTAACTGTGTTTATTTCTCGTATATAAATCTAACTTTTGTTGGTGGAAATGTATGGTATAAGAGAGACAACTCTGACAAGGACGACCCGTTTTAGAAGTACACAGTTGTCCAACTTGGCTCTGTATTCTATAGGTGGTCCGCACTTTTGGTCTATTAAGTTTATACACTAGTGCGATTTCGGCTATTTCGTTGGGTAGCTGAAACAAGGTAGCCGAAAACCTCCATACTCTTGGGACGGATTTTACAGTGTTTTAATGCTGTAGAAACACCGTGACTTATCAAAAACTACACATCAGATCGATTCTATCTTTCTAACTGACTTTCCGATTTGAATTATTACTAAACGATAATACTTGCGAGCACTTAATTCCTTGTTAACCATTCGATGAGTAGCCTGAGTTCCACCGCATGGTGGACATAGCAATGACTCGGCTTTGGTCCCTACCCCACAATGCCGACATGGGCGAGGCGAAACGGAACCTCTTCGCATCCATGCACGGTGATGTTTGCAATATTCGTAAATACCGGTGAGAAAACATCTCTCGTGACTACCTGTCTTCAACCACGCACACTTAACTAGAACCATTATGTTATATATATACTGAGTATAACATAGGGATTCTTATCTCTAATAGGGTGTATCTTCTCATGTCATAAATATATGGTCTCGCGGTTGATGAAAACTATTTTTCCATTCTTCTCATACATACCCGCCGAACAGTGGGGGAAAATCCAAGTAGTATATAAGAGTCAAACATGATACCACCTACTGATGGGAGGCACCGCGCGTAGCGGGGGGCTTCCATCAGTAGGTGGTATCTTTTTGACTCTTATATACTACTTAAAGTGATAAGTATTCACAAGCACATTTATGAAGGTCAATGTCATATTAAGGGCAGTGTTCATGTGTGGCACATTTGTCCACACATATGATGTATTGAAATATTAAAGTAATTCATCATGGGATATAGAAGTTATGACAGAAATGAGAAGCTTCGGCGAACTTATTAATGTGTGAAAAAGTTCAAAGTTGTCATGGTCATATTAAGACCATGCATGGATGAGTGGCATTTGTCCACAGATATACTGTGTTGAAATATGTATGTAATCCGTCAAGGAATATAGAAGTTATAACAGAATTTCGAAACTCATGCAAACTTCTTAATGCGCCGGACACATAGACGGACACAGTCCAAACACTACAAGCCTCCGGCTCTACAGGGACTGGGGGCTTAACAATGTTGTGACCACTGTAGCCCCTGATTAGCATCTATGAGACAGTTCACATGAACTGGCACAACATTATTCTTTCACTGAGAAAAATAGAAATAAAGTGTTTCAAAATATTATATATATATGCCAAAAACCAGCAGTTTTCCTTATATAATATAAACTTTCTGGCAACCCCTTGTTTACATGAACATTCTATGATTCAATGCATACCTTTTCTGGTTTCTTCGCCCCGGTAGTGTTATGTCTCACTGGCACCACAGATAACGGGCAGATAGAATTCACCAATCCTACAATATACCATACTTCGGTAAATGGGGTTTATTGAGCATTTCACTGCAGTAGATTCCAACTCATAATCAACTAGCACTCTCATTATAAAGAATATATCAAATTTTTTAAACAGAAATGTGTTCATAGAACACGGATGACCCACCCCACAAATTTTCAAAATTCTATTTCTAAGTAAAAAAGCGGCGTAACACGGGGTTCGATTAAAAAAAATTTGCGCATTTACACATCATAAAGAAGCTACATACCAAGTATCAAACCGCCAGCTATTATGGTTTGAAAGTTTTAAGAGTCACAAGGCAAAATTGAAAAAGTCCAAAAGAGGGAGTAAAACAAGGCGATCGCCGGTAGTGTCTCGCCCACTAAAAGAGGCGATCGTCATGGTCATTATCCGGCTATAGAGATATTCAACATTTGGACGTACGCCCAAAATTGTTGACACCAAGGTCAAGGTCATCATGGTCACAGTCACCTGGATGGTTGAATAGCCATCAATGTGACAAAGTTATTTAAGAAGTTTTGTAAGGATCCGACAAATGGATCAATAGATATTCAACATTTGGACGTGCGTCCAAAAGTGTTGACACCAATGACAAGGTCAACATTGTCACGGTCACCCGAATGACACTGTTTGTTTGTTTATTGGGGTTTAACGGCATATCAACAGCTAAGGTCATTTAAGGCCGGGTCAATGGGTCTAGTACTAAATCCCATATATTACCTGTACATGTTCAAGTACATGTACAAATGGGGGGAAAATTCCAAAGTCAGAACTGAATATTTACAATAAAAAAACTATATATTCAGCCCTGAAATCAAAATATTCCTGATCTGATGCCAAGTTCTTGCTACACCAGAATCACTTGACCCTCTCCCAAAAGCAGTAGGATCAGTAATAATCGTACTACTTTAATAATGGGCAATAACCCAATTCAACTCCCAGGTAACAAAAAAGGCAAAGATAAAAAAACGTACCCGAGGGCCAAACCAGGCAAATCATGATTCCTATAAGGAGGAACCCATACCGTTAATTTACTCCTTCACATTCACCCGACCAACCACCCACTCGAATGACACTGGGTGAAAAGTCATCAATGTGAGGAAGCTATTGGTGAAGTTCTGTAAGGTCACCAAGGTAAGGTCAAGGATACCCAAATGACACTGGATGGATAGCTATCAATATGAGTAAGCTATTAATGAAGTTTGGTAATGATCCCGGATCGACAAACGAATCAAGAGAAATGAGAAATTTGGACAACGTCCAAAATTGATGACTCTGCCGCCGGAATTGTGACTGCTATGTCTCACTTTCCACTATCGTAGGCGAGACAATGATCCGACAGATCAAGAGATATGCAAAATTTGAACAACGTTTCAAATAAATTTCACTGTGATGATTATCACATCTAGCAGATTAGTAGTAGTGTAAATTATAATACATATATAGCTGTTTTGAAAACATGACTAAACTCCCTACAACAGGAACTGTTGAAAATTCCACAGTAGCAACTTACAAAGATGTAGCTACACGTTTTCCACTTTATAGGCAACATGTTGCACTCTGCAGGGTGTTGACGTTCACACTTCACTATATTGTTATTGAGAGACAATTATACAATTATATGACAAAACAAGAAATGCATCTGTCGAACGCTGATGCCACCTGCAGCATATTTGAGAAACTGTGACAAAGTGGTTAACCGAAAAATGTGACAGACGGACGGACAGACGGACAGACCAAACACTATATGCCACCCGTTTCTTCGAAACCCGGTGGCATAACAAGAAATGCGTCTGTCGAACGCGGATGCCACCTGCAGCATATTTGAGAAACTGTGACAAAGTGGTTAACCGAAATTTGAGAAACTGTGACAAAGTGGTTAACCGAAAAGTGTGACGGACGGACGTTCTTACAGTACTATACTTATGTGGCTTATCACATGTTAAATATTAGCCACATAAAACGATTTTTAGCCACATAAAAGGATTTTTTAGGTGGCTAATTGTAACCAACCCTATTCTTTACTAAGTCCATAACCCTGTGGGGCTAGCCACATAAGTACCCTAATGTGTGCCCGGACAGACGGACGGACAGACGGACGGACGTTCTTACATTAGGGTACTTATGTGGCTTATCACATGTTAAATATTAGCCACATAAAACGATTTTTAGCCACATAAAACAATTTTTTAGGTGGCTAATTATAACCAACCCTATCCTTTAACAAGTCCATAACCCTGTGGGCCTAGCCACATAAGTACCCTAATGTGTGCCCGGAGGGACAGACGGATAGACAGACGGACGGTCCAAACACTATATGCCACCCGTTTCTTCGAAACCCGGTGGCATAAAAATATTACCTTAAACTTTTGTTTGTTTGTTTGAGTTTAACAGCCTATCAACAGCTAAGGTCATTTAAGGCCGGGTCAATGGGTTTAATACTAAATGTCATATATTACCTGTACAACTACATGTTCAAGTACAAATGGGGGAAAATCCCAAAATCAGAACTGAATATTTACAAGAAAACTAGAAATGTGGCCTTTCGGCACACGAATGCCCCTGCTGGCAGCCAAAGAAAACGAGGCATATTTCATTATAAGCCATTTACCCAAGCGTTAAGGTTTTGAACGCACCTTGACCCTGGGCTTAGTGGGGGCGGGACGAATGTGGATTTGTCACAGGGTGGTAGAGGACCATTGTAGCAATGCGTGTGTGAAATGTGAAGCAGATCCGAGCAAGGAAACACAAATTATAAGCCATTTAACTGAATGTTAAGGTTTCAAACGCACCAAGTCTGTGACCTTGACCCTGTGCTTAGCGGGCGCAGGACGAATGTGGATTTGTCACAGGGCGGTAGATAGCGGTAGAGGACCATTGGAGCAATGCGTGTGTGAAAGTTAGTGTAGGATTGAGAAACGCGCACTTAGATTTGTCCCAAAGTGGCAAGTAAACAATTAAAGTGGAAAAGGTGAAGGTCAAAGGTGAAGGTCGAAGTAATGGGTGGTGGAGTGAGTAAGGCATGTTCATATGTATCATGTGTATAAATATTTAAGCGATTGGCAAAAGTATTGCGAAGTTATTGTCGGATTGAGAAACGTGCACGTAGATTTGTCCCAAAGTGCTAAGTAAACATTTAAAGCAGAAAAGGTGAAGGTCAAAGGTCAAGGTCGAAGTACTGGGTGGTGGAGTGTGTAGGGCATGTTCATATGTATCATGTGTATAAATATTTAAGCAATTGGCAAAAGTATTGAGAAGTTAGTGTAGGATTGAGAAACGTGCACGTACATTTGTGCCAAAGTGCCAAGCAAACATTTAAAGTGGAAAAGGTCAAGGCCAAAGGTCAAGGTCGAAGTACTGGGTGGTGGAGTGTGTAGGGAATGTTCATATGTATCATGTGTATAAATATGTAAGCGATTGGCAAAAGAATTGAGAAGTTAGTGTAGGATTGAGAAACGTGCACGTAGATTTGTCCCAAAGTGCCAGCAAACATTTAAAGTGGAAAAACCGGTCAAGCAAAGGTAAGGTCAGTACGGTTGGGGTGTGTGGGCATGTTCATGTATCATGTGTATAAATTTTAACGATTGGCAAAATTAGAGAAGTTAGTAGGATTGAGAAACGTGCAGTAGTGTCCCAAAGTGCCAAGAAACTAAAGTGGAGGTCAAGCCAAAGGTCAAGGTCGATACTGTGGTGGATGTGTAGGGCATGTTCATATGTATCATGTATAAATATTTAAGCGATTGGCAAAAGTATTGAGAAGTTAGTGTAGGATTGAGAAACGTGCACGTAGATTTGTCCCAAAGTGCCAAGCAAACATTTAAAGTGGAAAAGGTCAAGGCAAAACGTCAAGGTCGAAGTACTGGGTGGTGGAGTGTGTAGGGCATGTTCATATGTATCATGTGTATAAATATTTAAGTGATTGGCAAAAGTATTGAGAAGTTAGTGTAGGATTGAGAAACGTGCACGTAGATTTGTGCCAAAGTGCCAAGCAAACATTTAAAGTGGAAAAGGTCAAAGCCAAAGGTCAAGGTCGAAGTACTGGGTGGTGGAGTGTGTAGGGCATGTTCATATGTATCATGTGTATAAATATTTAAGCGATTGGAAAAAGTATTGAGAAGTTAGTGTAGGATTGAGAAACGTGCACGTAGATTTGTCCCAAAGTGCCAAGCAAACATTTAAAGTGGAAAAGGTCAAGGCCAAAGGTCAAGGTCGAAGTACTGGGTGGTGGAGTGTGTAGGGAATGTTCATATGTATCATGTGTATAAATATGTAAGCGATTGGCAAAAGAATTGAGAAGTTAGTGTAGGATTGAGAAACGTGCACGTAGATTTGTCCCAAAGTGCCAAGCAAACATTTAAAGTGGAAAAGGTCAAGGCCAAAGGTCAAGGTCGAAGTACTGGGTGGTGGAGTGTGTAGGGCATGTTCATATGTATCATGTGTATAAATATTTAAGCGATTGGCAAAAGTATTGAGAAGTTAGTGTAGGATTGAGAAACGTGCACATAGATTTGTCCCAAAGTGCCAAGCAAATATTTAAAGTGGAAAAGGTCAAGGCCAAGGCAAGGTCGAATATGGGTGGTGGAGTGTGAGGACTGTTATATATGTGTATAAATAGCGATGGTGTATTGGAGAAGTAGTGTAGGATTGAGAAACGTGCACTGATTGTCAGTCCAGCAAATCATTTAAAGTATCAAGGCCAAATGTCAAGTCGAAATACTGGGTGGTGGAGTGTGTGGACATTTTTTAATGTATCATGTGTATAAATAGCGATTGGAAAAAGTATTGAGAAGTTAGTGTAGGATTGAGAAACGTGCACGTAGATTTGTCCCAAAGTGCCAAGCAAACATTTAAAGTGGAAAAGGTCAAGGCCAAAGGTCAAGGTCGAAGTACTGTGGATGGAGTGGGTGTAGATGTGTAGGGCATGTTTATATGTATCATGTGTATAAATATTTAAGCGATTGGCAAAAGTATTGAGAAGTTAGTGTAGGATTGAGAAACGTGCACATAGATTTGTCCCAAACAAAAGTGCAAGCAAACATTTAAAGTGGAAAAGGTCAAGGCCAAAGGTCAAGGTCGAAATACTGGGTGGTGGAGTGTGTAGGACATGTTCATATGTATCATGTGTATAAATATTTAAGCGATTGGAAAAAGTATTGAGAAGTTAGTGTAGGATTGAGAAACGTGCAAGTAGATTTGTCCCAAAGTGCCAAGCAAACATTTAAAGTGGAAAAGGTCAAGGCCAAAGGTCAAGGTCGAAGTACTGGGTGGTGGAGTGTGTAGGGCATGTTCATATGTATCATGTGTATAAATATTTAAGCGATTGGCAAAAGTATTGAGAAGTTAGTGTAGGATTGAGAAACGTGCACATAGATTTGTCCCAAAGTGCCAAGCAAACATTTAAAGTGGAAAAGGTCAAGGCCAAAGGTCAAGGTCGAAATACTGGGTGGTGGAGTGTGTAGGACATGTTCATATGTATCATGTGTATAAATATTTAAGCAATTGGAAAAAGTATTGAGAAGTTAGTGTAGGATTGAGAAACGTGCACGTAGATTTGTCCCAAAGTGCCAAGCAAACATTTAAAGTGGAAAAGGTCAAGGCCAAAGGTCAAGGTCGAAGTACTGGGGGGTGGAGTGTGTAAGGCATGTTCATATGTATCACGTGTATAAATATTGACATAATATGTGAAGCCATGTAGAAGTTACTAAAGAATATGGTAATATCGGGACGGACGGGACGGACGGGAGGACACCGGTAACACTATATGCCCCCGTACCTTTCGGTAGCGGGGTCATAAAAACTATATATTCAGTCCTGAAATCATAATAATCCTGATCTAACACCAGGTCCTCGCCACACCAGAATCACATGGCCCCCTCCCAAAAGCAGTAGGATCAGTAATAATCTTACTACTTTTATAATGGGTAATAACCAAATTCAACTCCCAGGTAACAAAAGCGCCAAAGATAACAAGAGCTGTAGGAGAACAGCATAGCTCGACTACTAGGGTTGTCGATGTACACATAGCTTGACAAACAAGGTGGCTGCGGCCTGCATAAAAACCTTAACCAAGGTTGACTAAAACACTTAACCAAGGGACATTAAGTAAGTAATTCAAGGTTAAATGTAGGTCAATGACATATATAGGTCAGGGGTTATTGATGTACATCACTAGGAGATGAAGTTGTCCAAGTATGGTTGATGTAGGCCCAGGAGTATTCCATATACCAGCTTGACTATAAAGATTAACCAAGTAATTCAAGGTTAAATGTAGGTGAAGGTAAAATATAGGTCAGGGGTTATTGATGTACATTCCTATGAGAAAAAGTTATTCAAGTATGGTGTCTGTATGCACAATAGTATTCCATATACAAGCTTGACTAAAAACCTTAACCAAGGGGAATTAAGTAATTAATTCAAGGTTAAATGTAGGTCAAGGTGAACTATAGGTCAGGGGTTGTTGATGCACACAATAGGAGATGAAGTTGTCCAAGTATGGTTGGTGTAGGGCCAGGAGTATTCCATCTACAAGCTTGACTAAAAACCTTAACCAAAGAGAATTAACAAAGTAATTCAAGAGGAAATGTAGGTGAAGGTCAAATATAGATCAGGGGTTATTGATGTACATCCCTATGAGAAAAGGTTGTCCAAGTATGGTGTCTGTATGCACAATAGTATTCCATGTACAAGCTTGAGTAAAAAGCTTAACCAAGGTTGACTAAAAACCTTAACCAAGGGGAATTAAGTAAGTAATTCAAGAGGAAATATAGGTCAAGGTGAAATATATATCAGGGGTTGTTGATGTACATCACTAGGAGCTGAAGTTGTCCAAGTATGGTGGGTGTAGGGCAAGTCGTATTCCATATACAAGCTTGACTAAAACCTTAACCAAGGGGAATTTTAAAATAAGTAATTCAAGAGGGAAAAGTTGGTCAAGGTCAAATATAGTCAGGGATTATTGAGGTACATCCGCTATGAGAAAAGTTGTCCAAAGTTATGGTGTCTGTATGCACAATAGTGTTCCATGTAGAAAGCTTGACTAAAAACCTTAACCAAGGTTGACTAAAAACCTTAACCAAGGGGAATTAACTAAGTAATTCAAGGTTAAATGTAGGTCAAGGTCAAATATAGGTCAGGGGTTGTTGATGTACATCACTAGGAGATAAAGTTGTCCAAGTATGGTTGGTGTAGGGCCAGGAGTATTCCATCTACAAGCTTGACTAAAAACCTTAACCAAATAGAATTAACATAGTAATTCAAGAGGAAATGTAGGTCAAGGACAAATATAGATCAGGTGTTATTGATGTACATCCATATGAGAAAAGGTTGTCCAAGTATGGTGTCTGTATGCACAATAGTATTCCATGTACAAGCTTGACTAAAAACCTTAACCAAGGTTGACCAAAAACCTTAACCGAGGGGAATTAAGTAAGTAATGCAAGAGGAAATGTAGGTCAAGGTCAAATATAGATCAGGGGTTATTGATGTACATCACTAGGAGATGAAGTTGTCCAAGTATGGTGGGTGTAGGGCCATGAGTATTCCATCTACAAGTTTGACTAAAAACCTTAACCAAAGAGAATTAACTAAGTAATTCAAGAGGAAATGTAGGTCAAGGTCAAATATAGACCAGGGGTTATTGATGTACATCCCTAGGAGATGAAGTTGTCCAAGTATGGTGGGTGTAGGGCCAGGAGTATTCCATATACAAGCTTGACTAAAAACCCTTAACCAAGGAGAAATAACTAAGTAATTCAAGAGGAAATGTAGGTCAAGGTCAAATATAGATCAGGGGTTATAATGTACATCCCTATGAGAAAAGGTTGTCCAAGTATGGTGTCTGTATGCACTATAGTATTCCATGTACAAGCTTGACTAGAAACCTTAACCAAGGTTGACTAAAAACCTTAACCAAGAGGAATTAATTAAGTAATTCAAGAGGAAATGTAGGTCAAGGTCAAATATAGATCAGGGGTTATTGATGTACATCACTAGGAGATGAAGCTGTCCAAGTATGGTGGGTGTAGGGCCAGTAGTATTCCATATACAAGGTTGACTAAAAACCTTAACCAAGGCGTGACGGTGACGTCGACGCCGGGGTGACAACATAAGCTCTACTTATTCTTCGAATAGTCGAGCTAAAAACGAACCTGAGGGCCAAACCAGGAAAATCGCGATTCCAATAAGGAGGAACCCCTACCGTCAATTTACGCCGTCACGTTCACCACCCACTTACCATAAACTTACCTATTAAAGTGTGTATTAGCAAAATTCTTAGGTCACTCTGCAGAGTAGAAAGTAAACAAAGAACGCTTCAAATGCACATTTGGAAACACTACTCTGTCAGAACTGTTATGTAATGCAGTGTAATGAAATGTAATTAGATTTCATGTATTCAGAACTATCTTATCAACTTGAAGGCTTAATTACATTTCTGCAAATATGAACCTTCTACCTGTGGCGATGGTGCATTTCTCAATGGTGAAAGCGGTTAAAGCTAACAGACATACCAATCACAGCCATCGGCAATCGGCGTGTTTCGGCTTTCATCGGTATATCTCTATATATATGAACAAGGCTTCTAAAGTTGGTCGGACACAACCTCGTATCATAATACATTCCACGATTTTATTAACGCTAATGTTAATATTTTGGCGGAAAGTGCACATGTTCATTTGATAATTATTTTTATCTTGCTAAAATAACATAGTTAGAACTGATTTATGCAAATAATATTGAATTACAGCTCCTTTTCCTAGGTCGGACACAACCTCGTATCATAACTAGGGCTGTAACAATACGGCAAGGCCACGATACGATACGTATCGCGATACTAGGACCACGATACGATACGGAAACGATACACAGTAACAACAGAGTGAACGGCAAACAACACCTTTTTATTTTCAGAACAAAAAACAAATATACCCCCCCGCCACCCACCTGTTGCCCCAACCCTGTAGGTTAAATGTGTGTATTGAACTAGAAAGAAACTATTGAAATATAGTCGTTACAACTGCTTGCTCACATAACCAAATTACAGTTTGATATTCATATTCTTTTTCAGAAATACCAACACATCAACGTTCTTACTCGATAGGCCAGCTCGCTGTGCACTAACTTTTTCAGCCATTGTTGTTGTTATTACCAGTAATATTTGTTGTTGTTGTTGTTAACTTGTTAAGTCAAAACGTCCCCATTTCAAATTGTCCCCATGTCAAAACGTATAGTTGTCAAAACGTCCTTCCCCGTTTCACCAAATATTTCGCAAACTTTCGGCTCTAGTATGACCTGTGTACTATTTAGAATATTATTATGTATTTATTTGGTGATACTACTTCGAATCTCTAAGCAATAAAAACAATAACTATTCGTGTCGCAGGGTTAGAAAAATGTGTACCGGTCCGCGACTAGAACCGGGGACATTAACTACGTTGTGACCAGCAAATTTTCAACTGGGTACGTTTTTTATTGGGGACGTTTTAGCGTGTATTCGTGGACGTGTATTCATTGGCCAATGCGCAGGTGCGTGTCCTATTATCCAATCAGACGGGAGATGAGACTGTGCATATTATTAATTCGGCTTCTGCAACAACTTCTGGAATATT
This sequence comes from Conchocele bisecta, assembly GCA_029237695.1. Lineage (NCBI taxonomy): Eukaryota > Metazoa > Mollusca > Bivalvia > Lucinida > Thyasiridae > Conchocele > Conchocele bisecta. The sequence goes on from CM055266.1 coordinate 148,369,422, forward strand.
ATGAAAACAACATTGACAACAGACAGCGTAAACAGGTATATACTCTGAATATACACGCATACACCACGACGGTAATGTGACATGTCACGGTAGGTATAGTATTACAATTTACAACTAACTAACAGTTCAAAAAAACACCCAATTTACCACAAGTCAATTGTTGTCTTATACAAACACTGACATTACAGAAATGCATTTAACACTATTTTCATCAACAATGTATCGTTTGTGTATCAATACGGTCTGAGCGTATCGATGTATCGTATCGTGGCTAAAAAATATCGATACATCGATGTATCGATGCACCCCTAATCATAACAAATTAAATAATGTGTTTAAGGCTCTAATGTCAATAGCTGCACGATTTCCCCATTTATAGGCAATGGGTTGCACTATATCGCTACACCACGCTACACAGTAAAAATGTACGTAATAGCATTTACACTTTGCGCACTAAAATATAGAAAAAACTTGCAGGGCGTTGACATTCATACTTCACTATAGTCTATATTATTAGTGAGAGACAATTCTACAATACCGTGAATATGACACAAAATGATTACCATAAACTTACCTAATAAAGTGCGTATTAGCAAAATGCTTAGGTCACTCTCAACAAAGTAGAAAGTAAACAAAGAACGTTTCAAACTCACATTTGGAAAGACTACTCCGTCATAACTCTTATGTAAAGCAGTGTAACGAAATGTAATTACAGTTATGTACTCAAACTATAACGTCAATATTGTAGTGGCAAGTTCATATGACCATTTCAGAATTACCGATATCCTGCAGAAATACATAGAATGCATAGAAAATTACAATTTTAAACGCGTTATGATAACGAGGTCGTGTCCGACCGAAGTGAGAAGCCTTGTTCATAATGATATACATCCTCTTAGTCTTAGAATGACAGAATCAGCCAATCAAAATGCAGTGTAGTGTCCGTGTGTAGTGGTGAGACATGATCACCCGGTTAACTGAGCGGGTAAGAGTGCCGTGCTAGTGTTACGGGGGTCGTGGGCAACACTTTTTCCCCTTAGAAATACTTCAGCAGGAACATTTATCTTCCAAGAGGCGCCACTTTGACCGATTAGTAGGATTATCAGCTACATATTCTTACGGGGTCAGCTCAAAACCTCTAGCACCAATATAAGTCTATGACTATGCAGCTGTCATAATTGGTGGACTATTTATTTGAACTCTTCAGTGTAACTGTTTACGAAATTATCTCCCTTGGTTTGAACAATGACCTCCAAATAATATTCGGTGAAATTGGCAATACAGTAACATACAAGGAACAGCCAGTAAAACGAATAACTAATTATATTTACCAGCAACCCGTATTCCAGGCGCAATTCGATACAAACTTGCCATTGTAGCAGATATTTGTAAAATAATCAAAGATCTTGACAGAAAACTTGCAACCGGAAGTTGGACATTTTCAACTTGCAGAAAAATGGCCTAGTTATTCACCGGAGTGGTGATAAATAAACTAAAGAAAAGCCGGAACTTAAATGAAATTAAAATTATTTATATGAATTTTGTGTTTAGTTGTCCGTTGGCAAAACAAAAGAATGACGGGTAGGTTTAAGCTATGTTTTATGCATGCACGTTGCTGACTACGCTAGTAAAACTGTCAGTGTACGTTACCGACGACAAACAGTTGTTGAGGTATCAATAGACTGGACCAAAACAAATGTCGCCCCTTTATGTAAAAAAAAAGACGACACCTGCAACCCAGCAAACTACAGAACTATCTCTTTGACATGTATCTTATGCAAACTAATGGCTACACATTGTAGCCTCAAACATTACCTCTCATTTCAATAAGCATAATATGTTGTACCACTTATAACATGGGTTCCGGGAAAGGCGTTCTTGTGAGACACAACTAATCCAGCTTATATTGATGACTTGGCCCGTACCCTAACACAAGGCAAGCAAGTTTATCTTGTCCTACTATATTTTAATAAAGCATTTGATAAGGTGACACATCTAAAACTTCTCTTCAAACTTCAAGAACCAGGTGTTACAGACCTGACTCTAAACTGGATACAGTCTTTCCTAATTGGTAGATCCCAAACAGTTGTCTTAATAGAAGGTTAAACCTCTTCAGAAGTATACCTGTTACCTCGTGTCACATAGGGCTCTGTTCTCGGCCCATTGCTATTTCTTCTTCAGACAAATGATCTACGTACCTGACACAATTAAATCACAAGTTCGATTATTTGCAGATGACACAGCAGTTTACATAACACTTGACAACAAAGTTGCATGTAACCTCTCTAAGACGACCATGATCGTCTTGTTAAATGGGAAAATCAATGACGCATGGAGTTAACCCACTGAAATGCCAAGGCATGTACATAACAAGAAACCAAAATACAATATATACAACTTGATTGCATACTTCATGGACAATTTCTTTCGTCAATAAATTATGCTAAATATCTCGGAGTTGACATTTCTCAAAATTTAACTTGTATTGGAATACTCACATAAATTGCATTACTGATTCGGCAAATAAAACTCTGGGATTTCGAAAACGTAATATTGAAACTAAAAATGAAAAGTCAGGGAACTTGCATATACAACTTTAGTCCGTACGCAGCTTAAATATGCATATATGCATCCACTGTATGGTCGCCCTACACACAGCACAATACAACTAAATACTATTGAGATGGTTCAGAGACGGGCAGTTCGGTGGGTTAAACTATTCAACATATGACAGTGTGACCATGCAGACCAATCGTGGATGGCGTACCTTGTCCGACAGGCGTATATATTCAAGACTAGTAATGTTCCATAAAATCTACAACCAGCAGGTAGCTGTCACACTGCCCCCATACATGCAACAGCCTATAAGACTGTGTTTTCACCATCAGACAAATTCACACCACTGCAAACTATTACAATAAATTTATATTGCTGCTATGGCCTACCCTGTTCAATTCAAGACTCAAGCTAGGAGTCCAGAACCGGTTGCATTTATTTCTCTTTTATCTGCTATGCTTTACTAACAAACTATCAATTTATTTCCTCTTACTGACGGACGGACGGACGGGACGGACGACAAGATGACGTCAGACAGTTCTGAGGCATGGCACGCCAGTGTCGTTTCCGCATATACCATAACGTAAGTTGCGATGTTACATTTTCGCGCCAAATGTCTCGGGTTTATAATTAGATGAGTCTGTATACGTATACAGGTTTAACTAGTTTTGGGAATCCTCCGTGTTTTCTATTCTACTATATGATTTATATATGTATCGTATTTCTCTACAGTATGCTTTTAATGTATTTTGTTTGTTTCCTAATAGAGAAAATCCCCAAGTTCCTGTAATGTGGCTCACAAAAGTTTCTACTGTCTTCCAAATTTTGCTGCCGACGAACTTAAACATTAAACATATTAAATCTTAAAAATATTTAAACAAAATTACTTTTTGATCAATTACAAAAATTCACCCTACACCAACATATTGTGTGTGATGAAATTCCATCAAATATTAATTTTATTGCGGAAAAAACAATTTTCCTATGAGAATTTAACATGGGGGCTAAAAAATAGAATTTTTGAAATAATTTTGGAATTCTTTTTTTCATTTGTAGATAGATCCCAATATCAGCATTACCAAACGGTAGAGCCGGTGTATCTATCGTATGGCCAAAAGGAATGTCAAACATGATCCAAAAGCTTGATGTTGGGAATGAACGTATATATAGTAGCCGTGACAATAGCTGGCACAACGAACCTTTGTATCATATATGCCTATTTACCTACCCACAATCAGTCTGAAAAATCGTATGAAGACTATATTGAGTGTTTACATATACTACATACCATTTACAGCAATATGAAAATTCACACGAGAGTATCATATGTGGTGATCTAAATGTTACGCTTCTCCCGGCTAGAAACTATAACAAGCACGATAGAGTCCTACAGAGCTGAGTACGTGAACATAATATTCACGTTCCAATATATAGTTACAAATCTACATTCATACACCATAACGTAATGTCTCAGTCGCAGATAAATTATGTTCTATGTAGAAATAAGCAGTTGGTTACAAGCTATGAGATCCTCGATGTAGATCCAATAAACCTATCAGCCCACGTATCTGCACGTGATCGGTTCAATGTGCATACCACATCTGATCCTCGCAATACATACAGAAATCAAAGTAAAACTGCTGCTGTTAAATACCGGTGGGAAAACTCAAACTCCGAACAATTCTGCTCAATACTAGAAACCTCAGTGTCAACTCGCTTCCGTGAGAGGGACGGTCCGTCAACTAAGACTCATATGATCATAGATTGTCTACAAACATCCACATCCGCAGCGGTGCCGTCAAAGCTGATTAACCCCAAATGGCCCTAAGTGGAAAATATCACCAACATTCAAACTGATCCAAATTCAATGTAAATTAAATCATTATGCATGGTTGAAAGCTGGGAAACCTGACTCTGGAGAGTTAAAACTACAGAAACAACAATCTACCACTACCCCAGCAAGTTAGATAAGAACGATTCCTTAAAAGAAAGGACTTTTATAATGTTCAAGCTCAAAAGTATTCTACATCTCAGCTCGAGAAATAAACCAATATCTTCGGGAACAGCCTGTGACCACAAGGGATCGAGACAACCATGTCGAGCCTGGGGAACAGCGAATGAATGTGCTTTGCGACTTATTATGAATACCTACCAGTACCAAAATACAATAATTAAGATGATTATTATCAGTCGTTATGCCATATTAGACAGGGCATTTTAACAGTATATACTCAGACGAAGCACCATCTATGAACCCATTTAGCCCTGCTGAATTGCCATAAACAAACTGAACACCGGTAAAGCAGCGGACGAATTTAACATATCATATGAACACTTCAAGCTAGGAAAACAAGGGCTGGTGCCGTATTTATGACACATTCATTAACATTCTCAGTAGCCGTGCAGTTCCTGACGCATTTAAGAGCGACATCCTGACCCCCGTGTTAAAGAAAGGCAAGGACCCCACAAAGACCGATAACTACCGCGGTATCACCGTTATTGTCGTTATAAGAACATTTTTTGAATACGTGCTATTATGTAGACAAAACACTGACCAAAGAAGTTTACAAAGGGTCTTTCGCCAACAATTGTTATATAGTCTCATTGTTTCTGAAGCAAAGGCGGAACGTAGTAACACCCCTGGTGATATCTACATTGCAACGCTTGACACTCAAAAAGCATTTGATGTAGTTGACCACATTATTCTGCTAGATAAGTTATATGATCAGAATATCCATACACACATATGGCTAATTGTGAATAGCATGTATGAATGTCTGACCAATAGAGTGAAATGGGCTGGAGAATTGAATAGCAGTTTCACAAATAGACAGGGCTTCCGACAAGGGGGTGTGTTGTCTACAGAGCTGTATAAAGTTTACATAAACAACTTACTTGAACAGCTGAAACCGAATAGCGTGGGTCTCTATATTGGTACCCTCTATGCCGGATGTCCAATATGTATAGATGACGTAGCGTTGCTATCTACCAACCAAAACGAACAACAATTAATGCTAAATGTCACCTGCAGATATTCCAAACAACACAGGTATAATATTGCTTCATCCAACGAAAAGTAAAGTAATTACAAATGCAAAGCCATTAGCCCATGAAACATGGACCATTTATGAAAATGAAATCAGCGCCAGTGAAAATGAGGTTCATCTGGGGCTAATTCGCGCAACTTCCAGTGAGTCCAATCTGAACATTAGTGAGCGGATCAGTTTGGCAAGGAGGACAAGCCTACATGGAACTAATGGGCTAAACCCAAATATGTCATATAGGACATATCAACCATATGTCCTTCTTCCGCGACTGCTGGTGAACAATGCTGATTTAGACAGCCTGAAGAGATTCATCCATAACAGCCTGCAAATATTCCTATCGCTACCCCAACGCACAGCGATAGGGGCGCTTCATCTACTTCTCGGGGAATTATCAATATCAACAGAGCTGCACAGAAGACAACTGAGTTTCCTGTACCTGGTGCTAAGCTGCGACACTATACAACTATTCGAGATCTAGTGAATAGACAAACCGCTGTTAACCTGAATAATCATGAACCCTTCTTTTGTCGAGTTACTGAAACATTAACGTTATATCAATTACCTAGCCTATATAAACTGCGTGATCGTCTTCCTCCAAAGCAAGCTTGGAACACCAGGGTAGCTGTATATATATATATATATATATATATAAAATGTATATATATTTCAGTCCAGAACTGATTAATTTGTTTAGCTACCCTGGTTTTCCGAGCTTCCTTTGGAGGAAGATGATCATATATATGATTCAGTAGATAAATCTCCACTTTCTATGATCAATGTATCTTACCTCCGCGCTAATGTCACACATCATATATGGGACTCATTAGACTCGATCGTTACCGAAGTTCGTAAAGGAATCACCCGGACACGAATGATCACAGGAACATACATGCTCCAAACAAACAAAAGTACATTTAGTCACAACCAGATAGACTCTATTTGTCCGCTGTGCTGCCTTGAACCAGAAGCTGTCGTCCACGTAATAATTAGATGTCCATAATACCATAACAAAAGAAAACCCACCTTCACTATATAAGTAAAGAACGGATAAAACTACTCGGAAAAGATATGTGGAGCTCGGATCCGGAGTGCAACAACAGAACCAGAATAACTCAATTCAATAATCATCAATACCACTACAACGAAAATAAATATTAACGTTAAACGCCTAAATCGTCTATCAATAGAACTGTGTGATAAAATACATCTACAACGTATATAGTAATGCACCTAGCCTGATGGTTGCCAGTATCTTAATATAATCTCATAATCCCTGAGTATTTAAGACATTTTCAGCACAATCAGCACTTTTGCACTTCCGTATAAAATACACGGACTACAACATCGGTGCAGCTAATATCTTCATAGTGTACACATGCATTACTGGAGTAATGATGTATCCTTCCACATTCATACAACTACCCTGCCTACTTATCATATTTCCGTCTGTCAGTTTTCTTTCCTCAAATCACCTATAATTTCGATTTGCCTTCAGCTAATATCTTCATATTGCACACATGCATTACTTGAGTAATGATAACGTCTAAAAAAAAATTTTTTTTATTTAAAGTTTTTTATCTGTCCGTCCGTTTATTTTTTGGAAGTTTTTGTAATAGTTTCTCAAAACACCTAAGTGCGTCGACAGAACACATTTCTAGTTGAAGCACAATTATATCTGATTGATTGGATAGCATAATTACAGTTTAATTCACAATGCTTACAAACAAGTGCGAGAGCACTTATATAACTGAATGCATTGTTCCCTACATTAGTTAAGACTATATATTCAGCGGAGACTTGCATTCTGTCTGACCAGTATCTACACTGTTCCCATCTTGCAATATATATATTTGTTTTATAGTCATACTGTAAGATATAATACATGTAATTTAATTGTTGCAATATATCCAGCACATAACTGAATTCGCAGGCTGATCAATGACTACACTGTTTGCCACCATGTTACATGTGCTTTATATTTATCTTCACTTATTTATTAGTTATTAGTCTAATCTTTCATTGTGAATAATAATGAACACCGTCATAATTCACATCAGAAACATTCAGAGTGTCCAATTTTCAAATACTGAGCAAAACTAGAAACGTCCCTCCATGTTTAAGGAAAGATTCATCAAAAACCAAAAGGGTTACTTTTAAAAATCAAAATGGAAAAACAAGTTCATTCATTTCTGTATCAAAGCCAATAAATTGCATTTGGATATCTTGTTAAATATTCGAGAGATAACCGGCCAAGGGCGGTAGGGGTCAAAATCAAAAATCACAAAAACTCAGAAATGTGTTACTTAATGTTTAGAGATGGAATTTCAATAAGTAATGTGGCAAATTCAGTAAATCTCGTTAGTACCGAGTGTGGCCACCATTTGCATGAATGCATGCAATGATCCTACGCCGCATCGACGTGACGTAACGCAATACCAGTGCGTTGGGCAAATTCCTCCATTCCCGTTGTAACGCCCGTGTAAGATCGCGAACATTAAATATTGTCAATCTGATGGTTAGCTCGTGCTTTGCGGCCCAGCTCATCCCATATGTGCTCAATGGGATTGAGATCCGGGGAGACCGCGGGCCATGGCATGACGTCGACGTTGTTTTGCTGTAAGTATTGAGTGGTGACCCTGGCTACGTGAGGGCGAGCATTGTCGTGCATCAATGTCACACCAGGACCATGCTGACGGATAAATGGTAAGGCATGTGCATTTAGCACATCTGCAACATAACGTTGTGCATTGATGTTGCCCTGTACAACAACCAAAATCTGTCTTCCGGTTTCCCATGATCCCACCCCAGACCATTACGCTCCCTCCCCCAACCTGTTCTTCTCAACAATGCAACAATCGGTGAATCTTTCATTTTTACGCCTGTATACCCGTAATCTTCCGTCAGCATGACTAACTGTGAACCGAGATTCATCGGTGAACAAAACTCGGTTCCAGTCAGCCCTTCTCCAGTTCAGATGACGTCGCGCCCATAACAGTCTGGCAGCACGGTGACGTTGGGTCATTATCTGACCAGTGTACGGGCGGCGTGCCCGGATTGGTTGGGCGTTACGACGTAACCGGTTGCGAATGGTCTGCCCTGAGACACCGTATCGCCTAGCAGTGACTGTGGCTGCCAATCGACGTTGACGTAAGTGCGTCAACGTAATGTAACGATCGGCTCTAGCCGTCGTTACACGAGGCCTACCAGGTCGCTGCCGGTCGTGAACAGCCCCAGTCTGCTGGTACCGGGCTGCAAGACGATCAATCGTCTTCCGACAGCAACCAAACCGAGGCGCGACCGCCCTGGCGGCCATCCCACCCGCAAGCATCCCAATTGCCTGATTTCGCTCGTTTTCGGAAAGCCGTGGCATATCGAAAACAGTGAAAAATAAAAAATGTTTTTTAATTTTCCGAATAGCCCCTATCGCATGAATGGTACGACATGAACTGAATCACCTTATCGATGACAAGTATAGCGTGCACGTGCAAAAAGTGGAAATCAACGTTCCGGTCACTGGCCGCTATGTAAACCGTGTGTATCGGCTAAACTCTACACGATCGTATTCTGAACATCGCCACGGTTTAAAATACATGTACTTTGAACATGTGGTACATACATAGACAGAGCTACATCGGCTATAAAACAGGGACGTTTCTAGTTTTGTTGAGTATATTACAGGGAACCCCTCTAAACTGAACACACTGTGGATCCCATTATGTCTTATTTAGATGGGTTTCTTTATGCCATTTTCCTGTCTGTTCATAAAATAAAATGACAAAAAGTTACCATCGGGTGATTATACATTAGAAATCGCCATCAAATTATACACCGTATATACACACATATAATCTTGTATACATTTGCGTATTACAAAATACCTGACGTCGAAACTGTCATCTGAGAAGTCATCGTCGACGGTGGCGTGTTGATACACGACGTCATCCGAAGATACGTCTGTGTTGGTAGTTGTCGATAGTGAGAAACTGTGGCCCAAATTGAATGTAACTGCTGGTATACTCGATGTTGCAGAAGCCTGGCAATATAAATCATGGTGTTTATTAGTATTAGTATATATATACCGGGTATTGATGGAGAGCCAACATGTCAGACATGTATAACATATTTACATACATATTACCACATACAGTTTGATATTTACATAACGTATAATACAAGTATGTGTATACGAGTCTCAGTAAAATAAAATTACAATATATGTTGTGAGTGTGTGGTTGCGCAAAATGAGCAGAATACGCCCGATTAATAATGTTAGTTTAGTTTTCTATATACATACCTCTATATAAAAACCTCTAACACGGTTGAATGGAGTTGGTCACTTTCACTACCTGCACATTTACTGCATGTAAATGTCAGTTCTCCGTTTCTCTTCGCTGAGAAATACTCGCGTTGCGTTATCCCTAAAAACAAAATATAATTATATTACTTATATTTAACAACAGAAACATATAACTATATTGAATAACATTTAATATATTAAGTTTATACATTACAGACGATGCACTTCGCGTGTGTTGCTTAACAAGTGTATAATTGGATTAACACGTTGTGTATCACTGCCATGACGCGTGCCATTACAGCGATACACAGCGATACACAAGCGGTCAGTCAGTGAGATCATAAACGCGTTCGTACAGTAACCAATAAACATGCAGCAACAATAATACTGAAATTAACTACAACCGGCCCGATGGACCTATATGTCACTTTAAACATTAAACACATATACCATGCAGATACAATATACCATGCGGTATTCCACATCACTGTAACCACAGATCAGACTACCGAAAAACATGTAAATACAGAGTAGCGTTAGATTAAAATACAGACGACAGAAACATTAATTATTAGTATAGTTACCAGTTCCACATATCCGGTGCTGCCACCGGTCGCATATTGGTCGCATGTTACGGCGTGTTGCAGAGGACGTACCTCAAGGTCACACTCCAGACAGAGATCCATGACGTTGTGATTATGGTATTTGAATTTCTTATATTTAAGGGTGGGAAATGGTTCGATATATCATGTGCACGCACACTCGGCCCTCTTCACGGTCTGACATATCGGCATTGTGCAATAGGAGAATGAACTAACTAGGTTAAACTCACCGCCTCATCGTCTCCTTCATTTAATGCACATATTTCGACTGTATCGCATATATTAGTAAATTCGGAAACAAATGGGCCAACGGCCATTGGCCTGATCATTTACGGTCACATGCCCGGGTATGGAAGGTCTTCGACCAATTTCCCACCCTTAAATATAAGAAATACAAATACATCCTTCTCTATGTCTACCACATTCGCCATTTATTCAAGGAAGTAACATTATAATGATAAGCGTGTACATGTATGTGTGGAGGGAAAGTTCGGGGTTCACATACATACACATACTTATGGGAGTGATAAAAGAGACACATGTTTATGGACACATAAAAACCACTTAAATACCACATCATTTTTATTTTTATTTTTTTTATATATGTATGTATTTAGCCATCTTTCTTTCATTCTTCTTTCTATTATAGTCTTTTATATATCGTCTATTTGTCCTCCTCGTTGTCATCTGAAATATATATTTATACAATATACATTATTTATTACTACCGCACATAACAATTGTTAAGGGTATGTACTACATCTAAAGACAACTTTTTTTCTTTATTAACATAAAAATCAGTGTCTATAGCATTTTTTTTTTTTAAATTAGATCCGAAGTGTCGAAGTCTTTTAGGGCCGAGGTGTCTGGGGCCGAGATGTCTTAGGGCCGAGGTGTCGCTTTACCGTTTTGACCAGGTGCCGTTTTGACCTGCTCCCAAAGAATACATCCGTTTTAAAATGATGTGTAACGGTCTGCGTTTTAGACTTAGCCGACAGCTGATGAATAAGACTGATTTATCATTCAGTGACAGTGTTGACACTTTTTTCTCTGTAAGTTTTCCAATATACAAATGTTACATCGCAGAGGAAGAGGTCAGTCGAGATCCTGTAATTGAAGATGAATAGTGGAGACGAATAGGACGTTCGAATATAATACTATCACGTTATTTCAATTCAGAAACAAGTCTAAAGAATAATTCTGGTATTTTCGTACACGGGTGTCGTACACACAGGCAATGTTGAATATCCCCCACCCACTTGACTTCATGTTGTATAACAGACTATCTATACAGATTGAATACAATGGAATTATTTTAGTAGGCCTGTGGTCGTACACTGGTGATTTCGTCCACGAATTTAGTTTTGTATAATTGATAAATTACATAGATGCATTGGTATTGTGTAGGTGGTAGGTGTGAACGTGTACTGAAGTTGCAATTATATGTGGTAGAAATGTGCTTTGCCCAGGGCTCGAACCCGGGACCTCTGGTTTACCGTACCATCGCTCTAAGTTCTAACTACCTTGGTTGAAGGCCGTTTCTTGCGGCAGCACGATTTACCCAAATCTACCCAAATCTTACCCAAATCTACCCAAATCTTCATTAAAAATAACATTTATGATTATATTGTATACGTTTTCAACAATATATCATTAGTATATCATACAATAAGCACATTTTGACCGAAAAAAGGGAAGAATAAAGCACATATTTCCGCGGGAAAGCGATTAATATACATATAGCATTATTATAAAGGGAGACTACCGTGATCGAGACTCATTAATTATGTCTCAGTTGTCTAACTTTAAGTTGTCATCGATCATGATTTCATATGGCACATATACTAGTCCAACTGTCTAACCGGTCACCTCCATAGTATTGCAATATTTATTTCGCCGAGTAATTATATGCCAACATCTTTTTGAAATAGTTAAAAACAAAGTATAATGCATTGAATGAATATTTTTATTAGCACAAATTACTTCTGGACATATATAGTTTAGTTATTGCAATTTAATTTACCGATATACATTTCAAAACTCACACAGGAAGGCTATATATATACATAAATATTCTTAATATTCATCTACAATAACAATAATAAACGATCTTGTATTAAGAACATTGATGAAAATGAACCTTAATATGCATGCAATATATATATTTGTTAATTTGTGTATGGTTTGTATATCTTGTCAAATAGCTCTATGTAGACAAAGCCAAATATTATATTGTATTGACCAGAACACAGTGTATTTTAGTGGGGTAGCTCGTTATATATATATGTAGTCGATTATGTACAATATGGGAAACTGTGTAGATTCTGATTAGATTGTGAATGCAGGTATAGCCTCAACAAGTGGTTATGCACAAAATAGGGAATCGGGTAGACCCTGATCAGACTGTGATTGCAAATTTCCCCTAGAAGGCATAGCCTCAACAAATGATTGTTATAAGATGGCTACACGTCATGGCGGGCGACACGCGGCTTGCTTGTATACGTATACAGTGATTATGTACAAGATGGAAAACAGTGTAGACCCTGCTCAGACTGTGATTGCAAATTTCCCTAGAGGTATAGCCTCAACAAGTGATTATGTACAAGATGGCTGTAGACACGTCATGGTGGGCAAAAACGGCCAGTATACGGTCGACACCTTCACACTGTCTCCTTGTATGTCAACATTATAGAGGTTCTACAGTTTTGTATTTGTATTTCAATTAAAAATCATCATTCCCATTTAACATGTTTAACCATTATAAAGTGGATTATCTTCCTTGGCTTCCTAGTATTAAGTTTATCGCGGTACTCTCCCTTTATTTACTTCATATACACATATTTTCATTTTGCATCAAAACATTAAAATGGGCCCTGGTATGAGCAAATTAATGGCATACATCATGTAAGTACAGCCCAGACATCGTTATTATGATGTGTATAGCTTTATTTATTAACACATATAGTAATTATATGACGATTTGGGTAGATTTGGGTAAGATTTGGGTAGATTTGGGTAAATCGTGCCACCCGTTTCTTGTAAGCTAGGCTTGTACTGGCCTATTTTAGCGACGTCAAATTGGATAATTGTCTTTGAAACTGGGGGGAGAGCGCAACTAAATCATGGTTAAAATGTCTGTACAATATTTTCACGTGTTGAACTTGCTGGGTCTCTTCTTCCAGGCGGAGTTGAGTGAACTTTTGAAACTATTTAGTGTGTTCGAATTTGTACAATCACTAGGGAGTGCATTCCAGTCTGTGACGACTCTTTGAGAGAATACTTTTTGTCGCAACCTCAGTCTGCAGCGGTGTTTTTGAAGTTTGAGATTATGCCCCCTTGTTGTGTTCAGATTTGCACTTTGAAAGAAGTCGTCCTTGTCGAGATTATCGATTCCCTCCATGATCTTAAACACTTGAGTCATATCTGCCCTGTCTCTTCTGTATTGTAGAGTCGGTAATCCGAGCAGTCGCGATCGTACTTCATATGGTTAATTTCTGAAGTTTTTGACGAGTTTTGTCGCTCTACGCTGTACATTTTCTAGTAGCATAATATCTTTCTTTAAATATGGTGACCAGATAACTGAACCGTACTCAGATGGGGTCTCACTCGTTTTATATAATGATTTTATATAAGAAACATTTCCATGTCCATAAATGTGAATGTTCTATTTATTTATGACGCCGATCATTCTGTTGGCTTTCTTAACTGAATTTGCAATATGTACGTTGAATTTCATATCTTTTGTGAATGTTATTCCTAAATCTTTTTCTTCTGCAACCGGTGTAATTATAATGTTCTGACCATTCTCATTCATGTAGTATTCTCTATCCATGTTGTTTCTTCCAAAGTGCATGCATTTACACTTGCTAGCGTTAAACCGCAACTGCCATAAATCTGACCATGAGCCTAAAGATATTAGATCGTCTTGTATTTTATCACAATCTGAGCTGTCTTTTAATTGCCGAGAATAGTTTGGTATCGTCTGCGAATATTTTCACTAGATTTTTCACAATGTCTGGTAGATCGTTTATAAAAACCAAAAATAACACAGGCCCGAGTACTGATCCTTGTGGCACTCCGGATGCAACGTCTGCCCAGTCTGATTTTTCGCTGTTTATAACAACTCTTTGTTTCCGGTTCTCTAAGAAGCTGCGTATCCACTCTAGTAGGTTACCTCTAACACCATATGCTCTGAGTTTACTTAGTAATCGTTCGAATGGAACAGTGTCGAAGGCTTTCCTAAAGTCCAAGTAAATTACGTCTATACACTCGCCCCTATCTACATTTTGGGTAGTATGATGGTGGGGCATTAACAAGTTCATCAACTATCGGTTTTTATAAAACATAACATGAGCTAACTTGTCAGTTCAATCTAATGGTAAACATGTCTTTCAATGTTTCTTGCCATCAAAATAAGACTGTTGTTAGATTAAAATTCGCGTTAGCGCGTTTAGCAACACAGGAGTCGGCCATCTTCAATCTTGACTTATGGTTGGTGTTTTCGGGGTATGTTCCGAAAGTGTCAATAAATCTGATGAATGAGACACAGTGAAGGGAAAGTTGAAACTTGTCTAGTGTTTATGATTTTAACAATATTAAAGAGCAGATTAATGGCGGACGTAGAAAATCAAGGTAGGTTCGTGAACAAAATTACCTAAATGGCAAAAATTACCAGTATTTAGTCCAAACACTAGATTTGGTGGCATTTTTAAAGGACTTAATGTACGTCAAGTCATGCTTATTTTAATAACCTGACGTAAAGCACATCGATTCTGCACACATGTCTATAAATTACAAAATATGTAAATACCCCGAAAACTCTGACTACCCAGAAAGCTGGCGTCTCGACCATATATATATATCAGTCACGGTCCCTCATTGGGCGCCTTATTTGGGCGCCAAATGTCACAGGGTGAGAAAAATTTGCTCCGGCCCGGGGCTCGAACCCGGTACCTCTGGTTTACCGTACCATCGCTCTAACTGACTGAGCTAGCCGGGCACGAATACACACTTGCTCCCCACAGTGAGTTACGTACCGTGACATATGATTTTGGGAAGGCCCAGGGGGTGGCACGATATACCCAAATCTTCATGTAATTACTATATTTGTTAATAAATAAAGCTATGCACATCATAATAACGATCTTTGGACCGTACTTACATAATATCTGTCATTGATTTGCTCATACCAGGGCCCATTTTAATGTTTTGATGAAAAATGGAAATATTTGTAAATGAAATATAGGGAGAGTACCGCAATTAACTTATACTAGGAGCCAAGGAAGATAATCCACTGTATAATGGCTAAACATGCTATTGGGAATGATTATTTTTAATTGAAATACAAATGGGCCGCGCCATACGAAAACCGGGCTTAATGACAACGTTGTGAAAAGCGACAAACGGCGTTGGAAAAACGACAATTCAAATTGTCTGTCGCCGTAAAATTTCACATTTTGCCATCACATTTACGTTTACGGGTGTAAGTTAAATTGAGTGGGAGTAGAAAACGGCAAGTGATAAATTATTGAAACTTTCACCAATTAATTTCCTGATGACTTGTACGTCAGTGCACATATTGAACGAGAAACCATGTTTGACGTTATGGCCATGGTGTCGCACAAAAATATTATACTAAGGATACAACACGAGTTACTCGCAACATAAATAACTTAGCCATGTTTGAGGCGCTGTACATAGTCACCTAACTATCGTTCTTTGGCATTGTCACTCTGTTTCGTTGTTTGTCCTTATGAATTCAAATGGTGAACGCATAATTTAATGGGCCACATCTCAGCGATGTCATCGCTTACTCTGCACTTTGATTGCTAAATAATCTTGAATATGAATAAACTACTGTATGCCAACCGATCGTGCCATCTATAAGCTTGGTAAATTGAGACTTTCGAACAATTCTAGCCAGTACTTGGCAAATGATATGCCATTTAGTAAACTGGGTGCCACTCATTTTATCATAAACGGAGGTAGAAATGCAGCTATTATGACATATATATATCCCTTGTTTGTATAGAATTTGGCGAAACAAATGCATCAACATTTCTCTAATAGATTCAGAATCAGTGATTTTAATGCAGGTTCTTGATTGTTTGTGTGTAAGCAATACATAATGCACAAGACACACAGTGAGGTCGGTGGATTTTTCGAAAAGTCTTGACATTAATTGGTAATTTGATGGTTATAAACTTGCTTGTCGCACAAAATTTAGTATCAAATCATCAGCAGCACCAGCAGGTCCAGTCCAATGTGCGTGTACATGATAGACAGACACTGTCAACAGTTGCCGAGAAACCACACATACAATGCGACCATTGGAATTAGCTACCTAGCGATCATTATAGCTAGATAAACTATTTTCATAGTAGCGATTGTTGAACTAATTAATGACCTATTACATATTCAGGGATTCCGCTGGGGAAAATAAAAAAATTGCCACTTCAAAAAAAAAAAAAAAAAAAAATGTAATTTTTTATTGCCAACTGTGTTTATTATTATCGCCAATTGCGAAAGGGACGATCGCCAGCGGAATCCCTGCATATTTCTCACTTAGGTTAACTGACCCTCGTAAAGATTCTTCCCTTTTCACGGTGTGAATTTGTTATATATTTGATTAGTAACACTTGCCTGATGGAAGATGAACATATGTTTTTATTTGATTTTTTTTAAAATCAATATTTGTGCAACTATTAGCTTACGATGTTAAGTGGCGTAACTAGCATGAACATTATGTGTGGACACAATCATATGACCTGGCGATGAAGGGTGGGGATTGAGGATTGTAGATTCAAGGACAAGTGCCCTGAATGCCAATCGGTGTAATTAAAATAATTCAACTTCATTCTCGCAATGCATATGAAAGTCATTCGTCACCCATATTTAAAATGAGCGTCCGCTTTGGCAGATTTATGTGGGGGGAGGGGGGCCCGGCACTCCATATGCCTACCCTGCAACTTCTAATTATGTATTAAACTTTCGCGGTTTTGGTTATGATACCTCGGGATAATTTTAGAAAATTTGCAAGCACGATAGCTACAGACATTTGTAAAGTCACTCGTGTGGCTAAACTTGAAACTGCCAGGACATCACATGTCCAGCCCCCGATGATCGCTGATATATTGTTTGTAAGAGTTTTTCGAGTTCCAGAGTTGGTTGAATAACCAATACTCTGTCTTTTATTTTCACATGTATTGTACTTACAGCCATGCGTTCTGCAACATTAGTTTTGCAATACACGAGCGGTGATAATAAAATACCCGGAAAAGTTCTGAAAAATCCATGTTTGTTGGGTTAACTGTCTGAAAATTTGCATACATGATGATTGATAAATGCTGCATCGATTTCATATTCAGAACCCTTAATACATATAGCATGGACATGGTTATCGTTACCAACGACATCACACGATATGCGGCCGAACGTGAAAATGACGTTATGTAAATGTTATGCTCCTTATTGTTCAATAAAAGGAGAACATGCATATTATTTTATTTCGTGCTCACACAATGAGTTAATTATTATTTTTGAAAATAAACACAACGATACTTACATGGTTACTTTGTTAAACTCTGACAGTCGGCCATGCTTTACCTGTTCAAACTAGCAATGGCACCAACAGTACTACATATATGTACTTCTGAGCGGTCAGCTGGTCAAGGCACTGCATGCTATTTAAAATGTCATCACAGTATATGATAGTACTTGACAGGTCAGGTGCACTTTCCTTTCACATAGCACATGGCATACCAACAGTACTACATGTATATGTACTTCTGACAGCGGTCAGGCCATGCACTTTACCTCTGTTCAAACATAGCACATGGCATACCAACAGTACTACATGTATATGTACTTCTGACAGTGGTCAGGCCATGCACTTTACCTCTGTTCACATAGCTTCATGGCATACACTACATACCTCATGTATATGTATCTTCTGACAGTGGTCAGGCCATGCACTTTACCTCTGTTCAAACATAGCACATGGCATACCAACAGTACTACATGTATATGTACTTCTGACAGCGGTCAGGCCATGCACTTTACCTTTGTTCAAACATAGCACATGGCATACCAACAGTAGCATTATTGACTGCTGACGTCGTCGAAGTGGGCTCCCTTGCAAGCGTCATTTCGTGTACGGGGTTTAAAAAAATAAATCGCAAATGGCAGGATTTGGCGAATATGGAGGATGGAATAACAATCCAATCCACGATATTTGATAATATATGCACTCGATTAGAAATATGTACAGAAATATTGTAACCCTCGAGCACAATTGGTAACATTCAATGGTTTTTTGCTCCATGTTCAGCATCATCGTCATCCATCTAGCTCTATGTATCCTGATTTTTAAATCTTTTTAATCACACTATGGAGTGTGTCGGCTGTAAGTTCAACCGATCTCATAGTTCACGCACAATGATCCATCAACCCAGACTTTGACTTTGTGTCACAACATCTGAAAACGTCACTTTTGAACTTCCATTTCTGGCAAAACCCTTCTCGCATTCCCATCCACCGTCTCTCTGACTAAATCGCTCGCAAATTGCCATCCCGGTGGTGCACTTTCACCGAATACATTTCTCATCATCATCATCATCTCGTCTTGATGTATGCGTTACGATGCAGTATTCAATAGCACATTTTAGTTCTTCCGATATGTTCTCATGAGACAGAGCAGACAATCGTTAAACTATGTAATTTCCTGTCATGACGTCACATTTTTCAAAACATGTCGTCGCGTATGAAACATTAAATAATGTGGACCTGACATAAATTATGAAAGGTAGTGGTCATAGATTTGATTGTTAGCAGATGCCAGAATGTTAATGTTTTTTGTTTTTTTTTGCAAAAAGTATAACTGGTTTATTGTGGAACGCACCAGGTAATTTATGTCAGGCCCACAGACTTGGTATACCCCATCATACAAAGTATATCCAGGGGTATATTGTTTTTAGCTCACCTGAGCGAAGCTCATGTGAGCTATTGTTACCGCAATGTGTCCGTCGTCGTCCGTGAACATGTTCAAACGTCTTCTCCTCGGTAACCATTGGGCCTATAGTCACCAAACTTCATGGTCATGGTCCTTAGGTAGGGGGATTACAAAATTGTTAAAATGACGTCATTACGTAATCCAAGATGGCCGCTGTCTAAAAATAGCACAAATTCTTCAAAAATCTTCTTCTCAAGAACGGCCAACCAGATTTCGACAAAACTTGGTAGGAATGATCGATGTACATTGCTCTTTCAAAGTTGTTAAAATGGTGACCCTGGGGTCAAAAATGGGCATGGCCCGTGGGGTCAAATTGGGATTAAATTTTATTTTTTACCAAATATTGTCATGTCATATATCACATTGAAGGTATCAATGAGGCGATCACTCTGGTGCATTTTTTGTCTAAATCGGATGGTTATGTCATCCAAGATGGCCGCCGAAAGGTCAAAAGGTCGTTCTTTTATTAGAGATTTCAAAATTCTTCTTCACATGAACTGCTTGGCCCATGGTAGCCAAACTTAAAAGTTATGGTCCATGGGTGAAGCCTTTTCAGATTTGTTAAAATGGAGGTCATCGCTAATCCAAGATGGCAGCCATCTAAAATAGCATAAATTCTTAAAAAATCTTCTTCTCATGAACCACTAGCCGGATTTCGACGAAACTTGGTAGGAATGATCGATGTACAATGCTCTTTCAAAGTTGTTAAAATGATGACCCCGGGGTCAAAAATGGGCGTGGCCGTGGGGTCAAATTGGGGTCAACTTTTATTTTTGACCGAATATGGTCATGTTATATATCAAATCGAAGGTATCAATGAGGCGATCACTCTGGTACATTTTTTGTCGAAATCGGATTGTTATGTCATCCAAGATGGCCGCCGAAATGTCAAAAGGTCTTTCTTTTATTAGAGATTTCAAAATTCTTCTTCACATGAACCGCTTGGCCCATGGTAGCCAAACTTAAAAGTTATGGTCCATGGGTGAAGCCTTTTCAGATTTGTTAAAATGGAGGTCATTGCTAATCCAAGATGTCCGCCATCTAAAAATAGCGTAAATTCTTAAGAAATCGGATTTCGACTAAACTTGTTAGGAATGACCGATTGACAATGCTCTTTTCAAATTTTATTTTTGACCGAATATGCTCATGTCATATATCAAATTGAAGGTATCGATGAGGCGATTGCTCTGGTGCAATATTTGTCGGAATCGGATGATTATGTCATCCATGATGGCCATCAAAAGGTCCATTTATTCAAGATTTTGAACGTCTTTTTCTCAGGAACCACATGGCCGATGTTGGCCAAACTTCATAGGAAGTTCAGATCCTTGGGTGAAGCATTTTCAGATTTGGTAAAATGAGAGTCATCGCTTAATCCAAGATGACCGCCATCTAAAAATAGCACAATTTTTTTAAAACACATGAACTCAATGTCACATTCTCCTCTGGTGTTCATGGAGTCAGGTGAGGGAATTAGGGCCATCATGGCCCTCTTGTTGTAATTCTGTCCGTCTGTCCTCGTTAAAGGTTTTGGGTACCAATTACCAGTATCTCTAATAATAAGTCGGATTGACCTCAAACTTTGGGTACCATTTATTTCTGTAACGGTAAATCGGATTGACCTTGAACTTCAAATACTTCCTTATCATCATCCATATTTTAATAGCGGTGGTATCAGGCTATTTTCATATGCAGATGAGGCATGATAATGTTTATTATTTATACTAATTAAATGCGTCTGATGAAAAAATAATACAACAGATTATAAAGTATGATCATTGCACATCAAAAAACAAATACAGAGAATAAATAGTAATGTCCGTTAACAATTTAACAGGTTATCGCCCCTGATATCAGTGTGGAACTTTACTTATGATATAAAATGTATAATAATGCTAATCAATACGTGGGGTAATGGTGAATGAATGTTTATTTTGCCAGAACATGGCTCAGATGATGTCTCTGATATAAAGAACATTTTGTGCGTAATGAGTGGGCATGCACCTTTAAACCATAAAGCAAACATTTCCATACACTGAAGCTGCAGATGAGCCAGCTTATAACAAGCCATCTCATGAGGATCTGCAGTGTCTGTCGGTACATTTCAGATATTTTAAACATTCTCTGATTAATGAAATAAATGTAGTCCAAGATTGAATACTTGTGAATACTTGGTTCCCATTTGGCTATCATTGTCATGTCTGGCATTGGACTGTAGCGATTGGAGTTTGGGTCTAATAGAAATATGTGGCTGTGACTGGAGAAATGGGGCTTATGGATTTTGCGACCAGCGTAGATCCAGATCAGTCACTGTTCGCGTGGGTGGCAGGTGGGAGCATGCCAATGGGTAATTTAACGACCAGGGTTCATCCTTACCGGAATTCCGAATGGAGACCTGCTTTGGCCCTCACATACGTCTTTGGTATTTTGTATGTGACAGTTGAATCTGGTTATACCCCTTAATATGTGAGTATTACGATTATTCGTAATCATATTTTAGGGGAAGGGGCCAAGTGACTTGGTGTGGTATGGACCTGGCACCAGGTCAGGTTATTCTAATTTCAGGGCTGAATATATTTTTTCTCGATGTAAATATTCCGTTCTGATTTTGGGATTTTCCCTCCATGTATGCTTGTCGTAAAAGGCGACTAAACTGGCTTAACGATTGGGTTCATACTTTCCGGAACCCACTATACCGGATTTGGCCCTCATGTACATTTTTGGCTTTCTTGTATGTGAGAGTTGAGTCGGGCTATGCCCCATATATAAAAGTAAGATTAGCGCTAATCCTATTACTTTTAGGGGATGGGATAAATGATGCTGGTGTGGCGAGGGCCTGGCACCAGATCAGGTTGTTCTAATTTCAGGACTGAATATATATTTTGATTGTAAATATTGAGTTCTGAAGTTGGGATTTACCCCCCTTGGACAGGTGGATATGGGACTCGACCCTGTTGACCCGTCTGCGTGTAGACTCCCTGAGGCTTGTACCTCTATGTCAGAAAAGCGGACGTTAAACCCTATTCACTCACTCGCTCCATGTAACAGGTTAAAACAGGATTGAATCCGTTTGCTCGGCTTTACATGACCTTCGCTGTTGATGGGCCTGTTAAACACGTATAAACAAACAAACAAATATACAGTGTTCGCTATTCCATCAATGAAACATCTCTCATGCTTCTAACAAGGAATATTGATCAATATCAGGCTACATGACTGTGCTATTTTTTTTTCAGGTATTTTTAGAACACAAGAAGATTAGACAGAATGAAAATGTATGTTACAGTCTTTGAATGTATTCGGTTTGCCTGGCGTCAGTACATACACTGAAGACTTGTTGCAACAACACAAGCACGCTGTTTCGTTTACATGGGATGGTAAACTTAATGGTGTACAAGTTCTTAGAACTGAAGCGAACATGACATCAACTGTACTACCTACAGTGTATTTAAACCAAACAGAGAGCGGACAGCACTTCAATGATACGGGTGAAACTGAACATCCCATGTTTGACAATGATGATGGCATTGGCACATTGGTCATAGTTTCTATCACGCTGGGTTCTGCAGCAGTCATCGTTGTTATAGGTAAGCGATAGTCTCGTCTTCATGAAATCAGAGCTCCAGATCAGCTTTGTGTCTAAAGAGTATTGTATCCTCTGATTTCAAATTAAATGCGTATTTTATTTTTACAAATGAATTATTTATTTTCGTCATTATTAAATAGGGAACAAATGCTCAAAACGAATTTAAACATTCACTTATTTGAATTTATTATTACTTATTCACTATTTACCGGTATACTGTAATATTGGTTGAAAACTTACTTATTTGAGCTGCAAAATAGCAAACAGTGTTTGCTTTTTTGCAGCTCAACTAAGTACATCTTCAACTTTATTACAGTATTTCCACCACTTGATTTGAAAATAAATGCGTATTTTCACATTGCTGTGAGTATTTTATACTCCCACTGTTGATAATCAATGCGTATTTTCACATTTTCACATTTTCACATTGCTGTGAGTATTTTGTACTCCCACTGTTGATAATCAATGTGTATTTTCACATTGCTGTGAGTATTTTGTACTCCCACTGTTGATAATCAATGTGTATTTTCACATTGCTGTGATTATTTTGTACTCCCACTGTTGATAATCAATGTGTATTTTCACATTGCTGTGAGTATGTTGTACTCACACTGTTGATAATCAATGCGTATTTTGTACTCCCACTGTTGATAATCAATGCGTATTTTCACATTGCTGTGAGTATTTTGTACTTCCACTGTTGATAATCAATGCGTATTTTCACATTGCTGTGATTATTTTGTACTCCCACTGTTGATAATCAATGCGTATTTTCACATTGCTGTGTGTATTTTGTACTCCCACTGTTGATAATCAATGTGTATTTTCACAATGCTGTGAATATTTTGTACTCCCACTGTTGATAATCAATGTGTATTTTCACATTGCTGTGAGTATTTTGTACTCCCACTGTTGATAATCAATGTGTATTTTCACATTGCTGTGAGTATTTTGTACTCCAACTGTTGATAATCAATGTGTATTTTCACATTGCTGTGAGTATTTTGTACTCCCACTGTTG
This sequence comes from Conchocele bisecta, assembly GCA_029237695.1. Taxonomy (NCBI): domain Eukaryota; kingdom Metazoa; phylum Mollusca; class Bivalvia; order Lucinida; family Thyasiridae; genus Conchocele; species Conchocele bisecta. Next base: position 148,393,541 of record CM055266.1, read on the forward strand.
ATAATCAATGTGTATTTTCTTTTCAATTGCTGTGAGGTATTTTGTTCTCCCACTGTTGATAATCAATGTGTATTTTCACATTGCTGTGAGTATTTTGTACTCCCACTGTTGATAATCAATGCGTATTTTGTACTCCCACTGTTGATAATCAATGTGTATTTTCACATTGCTGTGATATTTTGTACTCCCACTGTTTGATAATCAATGTGTATTTTCGCATTGCTGTGAAGAATATTTTGTATCCACTGTTGATAATCAATGTGTATTTTCACATTGCTGTGAGTATTTTGTACTCCCACTGTTGATAATCAATGTGTATTTTCACATTGCTGTGAGTATTTTGTACTCCCACTGTTGATAATCAATGCGTATTTTCACATTGCTGTGAGTATTTTGTACTCCCACTGTTGATAATCAATGCGTATTTTCACATTGCTGTGAGTATTTTGTACTCCCACTGTTGATAATCAATGTGTATTTTCACATTGCTGTGAATATTTTGTACTCCCACTGTTGATAATCAATGTGTATTTTCGCATTGCTGTGAATATTTTGTACTCCCACTGTTGATAATCAATGTGTATTTTCACATTGCTGTGAGTATTTTGTACTCCCACTGTTGATAATCAATGTGTATTTTCACATTGCTGTGAGTATTTTGTACTCCCACTGTTGATAATCAATGTGTATTTTCACATTGCTGTGAGTATTTTGTACTCCCACTGTTGATAATCAATGTGTTTTCACATTGCTGTGTATTTTTGTACTCCACTGTTGATAATCATGCGTATTTTCACATTGCAGTGAGTATTTTGTACTCCCACTGTTGATAATCAATGTGTATTTTCACATTGCTGTGAATATTTTGTACTCCCACTGTTGATAATCAATGTGTATTTTCACATTGCTGTGTGTATGTTGTACTCCACATTGCTGTGAGTATTTTGTACTCCCACTGTTGATAATCAATGTGTATTTTCACATTGCTGTGAGTATTTTGTACTCCACATTGCTGTGAGTATTTTGTACTCCCACTGTTGATAATCAATGTGTATTTTCACATTGCTGTGAGTATTTTGTACTCCCACTGTTGATAATCAATGTGTATTTTCACATTGCTGTGTGTATGTTGTACTCCCACTGTTGATAATCAATGTGTATTTTCACATTGCTGTGTGTATGTTGTACTCCCACTGTTGATAATCAATGTGTATTTTCACATTGCTGTGAGTATTTTGTACTCCCACTGTTGATAAATCAATGTGTATTTTGACATTGCTGTGTGTATGTTGTATCCCCACTGTTGATAATCAATGTGTATTTTCACATTGCTGTGAGTATTTTGTACTCCCACTGTTGATAATCAATGTGTATTTTCACATTGCTGTGTGTATGTTGTACTCCCACTGTTGATAATCAATGTGTATTTTCACATTGCTGTGTGTATGTTGTACTCCCACTGTTCATAATCAATGTGTATTTTCACATTGCTGTGTGTATGTTGTACTCCCACTGTTGATAGTCATTGTGTATTTTCACATTGCTGTTGTGTATGTTGTATCACTCCCACTGTTCATAATTCATTGTGTATTTTCACATTGCACTTGCTGTGAGTATTTTGTACTCCCACTGTTGATAATCAATGCGTATTTTCACATTGCTGTGAGTATTTTGTACTCCCACTGTTGATAATCAATGCGTATTCAGCTAAAATAAGTGCGTAAAATACGCCACTACGCCCCTTATGTGGAGCTCTGTGAAATGTTGTAATGGGTAAATGGATTTACATGCCTAAGGAACTATTGCTATGCTTCATATAAAACAAAATTCAGGGAGCATAATTATAGATACGCCTTGTCAGTCTGCTGATCGCCGACTGCACAATCTGTGTTTCGTTGAAATCCGTTTTCACCAAATTTTATCAACTTCATATCTCAGACATATGCATAATGGAATGCAATGCACATATGGATGAGTTATTATCCCCTCGCCGATAGGCAAGAGAGGATATAGCATTAGTCCATTTACGTACGTGCGTTAGCAACGCCTTTCATTGTTCAATAATTTATGAGACTGATTTTGATAATACATTTGTTTGGCCATTGCAAGTTGCTTGGCCAGCAAAATACTTCTACAGTTTTCAGCCCATCCTCTTCATACTCGGTATACATCATACCCATCAAGTGCAGGTCAGAAGTGTGTAATGTAATTGTTTTATACCCCCGTCTCGGTAGAGCTGGAGGCATATCGGTATAATGTTTGGACTGTGTGTCCGTGTGTCCATCTGTACGTGTGTCCGTCAAGCACATTAAGAGTTTCTCAATTCTGTCATAACTTCTATATCCCTTGAAGGAATATTTAAATATTTCAGCACATCATACTTGTGGACAAATGCCACACATCTATGCTGCCCTTAATACATGTACATGTATGACCTTTTCACCTTCACAACTTTTTCCCACATGAAGAAGTTCGCCGGAGTTTCTCAATTATGTCATAACTTCTATTTCTCTTAGACAAATGTCACACATCCATGCTGCCTTAATATGACCTTCACCTTTTGACCTTTACAACTTTGATGTTTGCCAGAGTTTCTAAATTCTGTCATAACTTTTATATCCCTTGAAGGATTGCTTTAATATTTCAATACATAACTTCTATATCCCTTGAAGGATTATTTTAATATTTCAATACATAACTTCTATATTCCTTGAAGGATTGAATACATAACTTCTATATTCCTTGAAGGATTGCCCCGTGCAGGCACCGGGACGGGATCAACTGATCCTGAGAATAGTGCTGCAGTAGCCATTGCTTGTCGTAAAAGGCGACTAAACGGGCTTAACGATTGTGTTCATACTTTCCGGAACCCACTATACCGGATTTGGCCCTCATGTACATTTCTGGCTTTCTTGTATGTGAGAGTTGAGTCAGGCTATGCCCCATATATAAAAGTAAGATTAGCGCTAATCCTATTACTTTTAGGGTATGGGATAAATGATGCTGGTGTGGCGAGGGCCTGGCACCAGATCAGGTTGTTCTAATTTCAGGACTGAATATATATTTTGATTGTTTAAATATTGAGTTCTGAAGTTTGGGATTATACCCCCCTCGCACAAGGTGGATACGGTACACGACCCCGTTTGACCCGTCTGCGTGTAGACTCCCTGAAGCTTGTACCTCTATTCAGAAAAGCGACGTTAAACCCCTATTCACTCACTCTTGAAGATTACTTTAAATTTCAATACACATACCTTGTGCACAATTCCACACACCATGCTGTCCCTACTATGACCATGACCTTTTGGCCTTCACAACTTTGAACTTTTTCAGATTAAAAGTTTTTACTGCAGTTTACATAAGACTTGTGCACAAATGTCACATCCATGCTACCCTTCATATGACCTTGACCTTTTGACCTTCACAACTGTGCTTATGAATGCTTTAATCCTTTATCACCTTTGGTTAATTAACTTTGCCACAGTTTCTCCAATCTGCCACCTGGTGCATGCGTGTGCCGACAGGCCACATTTTCTTGATCCACCCAGAGTTATGCCCCTTTTTCAAGTCTGAAAATCACATTTCTTGCTTGTCCGGCGTACTACTTCTACTATTGACATTGTCTATGACTGCATTTGAATGTTACGGAGCCCCGCAGGCGACGTAGAATTATTTTTATTATTAACAATATGTTCCCTCCATTTAACAATTCGTTCCCACGAATTAACAATTCGTTCCCACAAATTAACAATTTGTTCCCTCAATTTAACAATTTGTTCCTACAAAATAACAATTTGTTCCCACGGTAACAAATTGTTATATGGTGGGAACAAATTGTTAAGGTGAGGGAACAAATTGTTAAGTTGAGGGAACAAATTGTTATATCGTGGGAACCAATGGTTAATGTGTGGGAACGAATGGTTAATTCGTGGGAATGAATTGTTATATTGTGGAAACAAATTGTTAATTTGAGGGAACAAATTGTTAAATTGAGAGCACGAATTGTTAAGTCGAGGGAACACATTGTTATATCGTGGGAACAAATTGTTAATTCGAGGGAACAAACAAATTGTTATATCGTGAGAACGAAGTGTTAATTGGAGGGAACGAATTGTTAAATCGAGGGAACAAATTGTTATTTCGTGGGAACGAATTAATAATAAAAAATCCATGTCCCCTGCGGGGCTCCGTAAAATGTATTGTTTGTCTTACAAATTTCAGCCTGGCACTGGATCAGTACGCTTCAGTGCTAAATGTTTTTATTGTGTATCATAGTGAAGAATTCTCCATGCTTCTCACATCCATGTGTATTCTCTTCAGTAAATGACCTCGCTGTTTAACGGACATACAATCTAAATCAATCAATAAACATTTTCTTGCACATGTACAACATCAGTCTGTACACTTTTTAATCACCCCTGCTACTTGTTTCACTTGTTTCAGTGATATTGGTTGTCTGCTTTGTTCGAAGAAATGCCACAAGAAGAAAGAACAGGCGTGGGTTGACAACCTGACACTGAGCTACATTGCCGACAGTAATATCGATTTAACCAAGGTATATTTTTTATGCCTCACCACGATAGTTTAGAGGGCATTTAGTGTTACCCTTGTCCATCCATCCCATCCCGTCCGTCCTTCCATCACCAACCTCGTAAGTCATAAAACATAAAACTTTTAAACCTTACTAGCTACAGACCTGGGGCCCGTTTCACTAAACTTTGTACGATTGAAATGTTCGTAAGTGCAAAATTATAATAGTCTGTAAATTTCACATTAACAATGTTTTCTTGTAAACAATTATTGGATTTACATATATGCAGCCTATGCTCAATAAATGTAAATCCATCAATTGACCTTTCCAGACGATCCTAAATTTGCACTTACGAACATTTTAGTCGTACGAAGTTTAGTGAAACGTGCCCCTGAAACTTTGTAGGTAGCTTCCTTATGATGAGTAGATGTGCAAAGTTTATTTTATTTTGATTTTGATTCGACCCCGGGGTCATGGATTATCTCCCACGTTTTGACTTAGAAATTTCCAATTTTGGCTTGTAAGTCGTAATACCTTTAAACCATAATAGCTACACGCCTGAAACTTGGTATGTTAGTTTCCTGATTAGTAGATGCACATGGTTTATTTAGATTTTTGATTCGACCACCGGGTCATGGATTATCTGCCCATTGTCGACTAATTATTTGGAAATTTTGCCTGGCAACTCGTAAAACTTTTAAACTGTAATAGCTATTGACCTGAAACTTGGTATGCAGCTTTCTTATGATGAGTAGATGTGCAACGTTTATTTTGATTTTTGATTTCACACCTGGATCATGGATTATCTCCCCCTATTGCGCAAAGTTTATTTTTATTCGATCCCAGTGTCATGGATTATCTCCTTTTGGACTTAGAATTTTGCCTCGTTTATTATCAAAGCGGTATGTGGGGCATCCGTGTTCTATGAACACATTTTTATAGTTATCTTAGCTATCTATGCTATTTTACACTATTTACTGGTTAAGGATTATGAAAACTGAGTTGGGACTTGTCCAGCTATTTATGCCCCCTATGCGATAGCAAGGGGGCATATTGTGTTGCTCTTGAGGTTCCGTGCATCCGTTCATCCGTCACATTTACGTCAAAAAGTTTGCAAGAGTTTCTCCAACATGTAACATCTTCAATATTTCGCGAAGGATTGCTTTGATACTTGGACACTTGAATCACCTAAACATTTGTCACACACTCACACCACCATTAACAAGACCTTAACCTTTGTCACCTTCGAAATGTCGCTGAAACAGTTTGTTGCATCTAACAGTTTGTAAGAGTTTCTCCAGCATGTAATATCTTCAATTTTACGCGAAGTATTGCTTTGATACTTGGCCACTTGAATCACACATTCATGCCTCCATTAACTTGACCTTGACACCTTTTACCGTCACAAGGTCGCTGAAACACTTAGCCATTTTTACAGTCAAGTATCCCAAGGGGGCATATCCATGTTTTTCAAACATAATGTCTTGTTGACAATCAAATTGGTCGTTAAATGAACATATCACAGTCTATTCCAGTTAATAGGGTTGCAAGGGTTAACATAGAAATAAAAAGTCATGGCCTAAAACCATGTCTCTAGTGACCTGTGTTTCTAGGACAACTTCGACGAGATGACCTCCCTTGACAACGACAACTTCCTCAACAGCCTGGATACGGGGTCGTTCTCTGTGTGGTCGCCGGACAGCAATAGTCGCCAGTACTCGTACTCGTACTTCTGACTACGCGGTGACCCGTGACATGTGGTAAACAATGACATGCGGTAAACCGTGACATGTGGTGCACCATGACATACATTGTATGAGACACACCATGCGATTTTTGTACCCAAGAACATGTGCAATATCTCATGAAAAATGTTTACAAAATTTACAATATTTTCCCTAAAATTAATGACGTCGAATGATGACAACATTTTCATAGCAATTCATTGCATTTACAGAAAATATCACATTTTATGTAATTATATTTGATGAACTATCGCACATTTTTTAGGTACAAAATCGCATGGTGTGTCTCATATGGTTATGACATATCATAAACTATGGCATAGCACTATCTGGTAAACCATGAGATGTCACTATGCGGTAACCTGTGACATATCGCTGTATGGTTTACCGTGACGTCATCACTTTGCAATGTGTTACGGGTCACAGTTATGATAAAATGGTCTCCCAGCTCTCAAATTGGACCTTACTCAAGTACATGATCACGTTGTTACAACAACAATGGCTGAAAGTGTTGAAAGCGCTCCTACTCCAAAGTAAGTATTATTTGATAGTTTCCTTAATATGCAACTGATGTTGATGAAATATAGCGCAGCAAACACGTCTTCATGAACTGCATTTGATGGTCTCGGGACGTCGGTACATACTTGTGTCTATTTCCATGTCAGTAAATGCAGCTTAACAAGACGAGTTTCATGCGCCATATTTCATCAAAATCCGTTACATAATATGGACAATATAATTTGTTTTACGTACTTTGAATAGTAGGCATTTCTGGAAATTTCAGTAATTGTTGTTGTTGTAACCATGTGATCATGCACCTTGTTACTGTTTTACATACATGTATAGCAGAAAATGTAGATCCTGATGGGAGAAAGGCTACTTCAGTGACTGAATCTTGAACAGCATAGGTCCTGATCAGACGGCACAGATGTATCAGAAGCTATGCTGGTCACAATTGTTTTAAGATTCATGTTGTCCTTCAGCAGCCTAAATACAGGTGATCTTAGTGCATATGCATCCTTGCACCCCAGACATTTGGTGGTATGAACGAGAAAAGCTTTTTTAAAATGATACCCATTTTTCTCAGGACACTTGCCATCTTTTCAACCAACGGATGTGGTACTAATGTACTTTGGTCCCGGCTCGCTAATTCAGGAATTGTAATAAGCGAGAAGGCCGGGAACCTGCCGGTCCCGGTCTTCACGCGCGTTATAATTTCTGGTTTAGCGAGCCAGGCCCATGGTAAATAATCCACTTCCGTTGGTTAAATAGATGGCGAGTGTCCTACCTTGTAGATATTTATTATCCGAGTAAAATTGGGTATGATTTAAAGAGGCTTTTCTCGTTCATACCACAACGTGTCTGTAGTTTGCACATGCAACAAGCATTTTGGCGGAAAATCAGGGTTATTGATTGTTTATTATACACACGCTCCTAGCGAGTACTTTTTGTTGAGCCTGCTTGCGGAAATCATGACATATAATAATAATAATCACAGTGACATCCGTGCATCCATCTGTTCATTGGTGTGTCAAGTTGACCATGCGTCTTAAAAAATCTTCTTACGAACCGACAGACCAATTTCAACGAAACTTGGCAGGAATGATCGATAGTCTACGCTGTTTCAGATTTGTTGAAATGGTGGCCATGGGGTCAAAAATGGGCATCAAGTATGGACAAATTTCACATTTAACCGAATATGGTTGTGTCAAATATCAAATCGAAGGTATGGCCAAGAAAATCACTCTTGTTTTGTCGAAATCGGAGATGGCCGCCAAAAGGTCGTCCTTTAACTAGAGATTTGTAACATCTTCTTGTGAACCACTTGGCCAGTGGTTGGTCAAACTTCACAGGGATGATCTATGAATGGGGACATGTCAGATTTGTAAATTTAGCGGTTTTCTCCTAATCCAAGATGGCCGCCGTGGAAAAGTAGGTAAAATTCTTAAAAAATCTTCTTCCCACTAGCCGCCTGACAGAGTACATCACAACTTGACAGGAATGATCGACAATAATGCTATTTCAGATTTGTAAAATGGTGATCCATGGGTCAAAAATGACCAAAAGGTCAAACTTGTATCTTTTTATTAGAGCTTTCAAACAACATTTTCTTACGAACCGCTTGGCCCCTGCTGGCCAAAGTTCATAGTTATTGTCTTTCGGTGAAACATTTACAGATTTTTCAAATTGGAGACCATCACATAATCCAAGATGGCCGCCGTATAAAGTTGGACAAACACAATCTTTAAGCAATGTCTTCCCATTATAATCACCAGACCGGTTTCGACAAAACTTTGTAGGACTAATGAATGTATAAAGCTCTCTCAGATTTATTGAGTATATATATACTAACCAGGTGAGCGATATAGGGTCACAATGGCTCTGTTGTTAGGGAATATTACCTCATTTCTTGAGTGGTGATTCAAATTTGTGTAGTCTTGTTTCCAAATGCATTTTATTTTTGTTAAACGAAAATAATAATTCATTATTTGTATGTTTTTAGATTGTTTTCTGGATTATACAATTTGTATTGTATAGTAATTATGAAGTTCAAAATATATTGTTCTCGTAAAGATTGCTGGAATTTGTTCAAATTTTCGGTAGCGATGAAATGTAAATTGCCATTTTACAGACTTGTGTAATGATAATTATATGGCTCTGAGCCTGTTGAAGGAATCTCTAATAATAATTCACTGAATGCATTTTGTTCAGCGTTTGACTCGTACTGGGTACATTTGCTGGCATGAATTTACATTGGCAGAATTCCACATTTGCTATGGAATTTTCGTCAACTATCGACGTCATTTACAGAAAAGATCACAGTTTCTGTGAATATTTTTTATGAAAAATCACACATTTTTGTTTCAAAATCACATAGCTTGTCCCATATGGAAATAACGTTGGTCACACAAGTCCCGTGGGTGGTGGTCGGGCGACTGAAACGGCGTAAATTAACGGTACGGGTTCCTCCTTATAGGAATCACGATTTGCCTGGTTTGGCCCTCAGGTACGTTTTTATCTTTGGCTCTTTAGTTACCTGGGAGTTGAATTGGGTTATTGCCCATTATAAAAGTAGTAAGATTATTGCTGATCTTACTGCTTTTGGGAGGAGGCAAGTGATTCTGGTGTGGCGAATACCTGGCATCAGATCAGGATTATTCTGATTTCAGGGCTGAATGCATAGTTTTGTTATTGTAAATATTCTGTTCTGATTTTGGGATTTTACCCCCATTTGTACATGTACTTGAACATGTACATGTACTTGTACAGGTAATATATGGGATTTAGTAGTAAACCCATTGACCCGGCCTTAAATGGCCTTAGCTGTTGATAGGCCGTAAAAGACAGTTACTGGAAGATAGAATCTGATGTGTTCAAGCAGTAAATGTTGTTTCCCAACTTGATGTTTTTCTACTCACAAACATGTGATGGTACAGATAAGCTGCGTATCCAATGACTATTCTATTCCTTGATATGTGTATTGTTTATTTGAGGTGGATAATATTAAATGTTATTGTTTTCAGAGACACATAATTCCTCAAGGTAATGCGATACATGTATAAATGTGGCTGTGACTGGATAAATGTATATATGTAGTTTGCGACCAGTGCATATCCAGATCAGACTGTGCATCCGCACAGCATCCGCACAGCATCCGCACAGTCTAATCAGGATCTGCACAGTTCGCCATGCCATCAATAAAACACCATTTACTTTAAACAATATTTATTTAGTAATAATGTTACAGTTCAATACAATTGCATGCAAATAATTTCATGGCATTTGAACGAAAGCATAACTTGTTGTGGTCATCTCCGAAACACCATTAATGCTTCCGACAATCGATGTACAGCAGATCATGATCAGTAGCCTATTTCATCAACATTGCAAAGTATACTTTACTAGCAAAGTATACTTTGAGGGAGTAATCATTTATTTTTCCAGAAATGCATTATTTCATATAGAACTAACAAATGCATATATTTCATGATTAAAGTATGCAGAATTATTATACTGAATTTATTACATTATCACAGCCATTAAATTGCTGTGATAATGTAATAAATTCAGTATAATAAAAATTTATAAATTTTTCAAAAAATTGAAAATTTCTCCCTCAAAGTATACTTTGCTACTAAAGTATACTTTGCAATGTTGATGAAATGGGCTGCAGGTACAGGAGTTCATGATCAGGTACAGGAGTTCATGATCAGGTAATGATCAGGTACAGGAGTTCATGATCAGGTACAGGAGTTCATGATCAGGTACAGGAGTTCATCAGAATTCATTCCTACATGTATCAGAGTTCCAGGTAAGTTTTGTTTCTAAAGAGTAGTATACCACCAGATTTCAAATTCAATGCATATGTTACTTTTACAAATGTATTATTGATTTTCTTCCTTATTAAATAGGGAACAAAATAAACAAATTAAAAACTTCACTTATTTGAGCTGCAGAAAGCAAACACTGTTTGCTTTTTGCAGCTCAACTAAGTAAATATTCAACTTTATTACAGTATTTTCACTACTCATTTGAAAATCAATGCGTATATTCACATTGCTGTGAGTATTTTGTACTCCCAGTTTTGATATTCTGCTAAAATAAGTTTGGGTGGTTAGTCGGGTGAACACGACGGCGTAAATTAACAGTGGGTTCCTCCTTATAGGAATCTTGATTTGCCTGGCTTGGCCCTCCAGTACGTTTTTATCTTTGGCTCTTTTGTTACCTAGGAGTTGAATTGGCTTATTGCCCATTATAAAAGTAGTAAGATTATTACTGATCCAACCGCTTTTGGGACCTGGCATCAGATCAGGATTATTCTGATTTCAGTGCTGAATATATAGATTTTTTATTGTAAATATTCAGTTCTGATTTTGGGATTTTCCCCCCATTTGTACATGTACTTGGAACATATTTGGGATTTAGTACTAAACCCATTGACCCGGCCTTAAATGAAGGTAGAAGGTTTGCCAACTGTAACAGAACTTATTGAATGTCTCTTGTAAATATGTAAGCCAACTTGATAAAAACAGGCATTGGAAATGATTCTAAAATGTTGTCAAACCATAGTTTTATTGAGAAAAAGCCTTCTAACATGTTGTCAAACCATAGTTTTATTGAGAAAAAGCCTGTTTTTATCAAGGGTGCTTAAATATTTACAGGGGACATTCAATAAGTGTCGTCAAACCCACAAACCATGTCGATGAAGCACTTGGCCATTGCCGTAATAGCAGACCACACATTTAATTCTGCAGTGTAAGGGTTAATGAGTTCATGACTGGCACAGCTCCTGACCAGTAGCCTATTTCATCAACATTGCAAAGTATACTTTACTAGCAAAGTATACTTTGAGGGAGTAATCATTTATTTTTCCTGAAATGCATTATTTCATATAGAACTAACAAATGCATATATTTATACCCACTTTTTTTGTAAAAAAAAACGGGTATATTGTTTTCGTCACGGGTGTCCGTCCGTCCGTACGTCCGTACGTCCGTCCGTACGTCCGTCACGTTTCTTGTAACTCGAAAAACTTTTTCACCTTCATACCTACGCGCCTGATATTTTGGTATGTAGCTTCGTTATCATGTGCAGATGCGCAAAGTGAATTTGGATTTTGATCCGACCCTCCATCATGGATTATCTCCCCCTTTGGACTCAGAATTTCCCATTTTTTCTCGAATCGGACTTTTTCAGTTAATACCCGTGATATTTGGTAGTAGCCTTCGTTATCATGTGCAGATGCGCAAAGTAATTTGCATTTTTGATCCGACCTCCATCATGGATTATCTCTTTTGGACTCAGAATTTCCATTTTTTCTCGTAACTCGAAAAACTCACCTTATACCTAGCGCCTGATATTTGGTATGTGCTTCGTTATCATGTGCAGATGCGCAAAGTGAATTTGATTTTTGATCCGACCCTCCATCATGGATTATCTCCCCCTTTCGGACTCACAATTTCCCATTTTTTCCTCGTAACTCGAAAAACTTTTTCACCTTCATACCTACGCGCCTGATATTTGGTATGTAGCTTCGTTATCATGTGCAGATGCGCAAAGTGAATTTGGATTTTTGATCCGACCCTCCATCATGGATTATCTCCCCTTTCGGACTCACAATTTCCCATTTTTTCCTTGTAACTCGAAAAACTTTTTCACCTTCATACCTACGCGTCCTGATATTTGGTTTTTATATACCCCACTTTTTTTGTAAAAAAAAACGGGTATATTGTCGCACGGGTGTCCGTCCGTTCCGTAACGTCCGTACGTCCCGTACGTCCGGGCCCACGGTATCAGTCTTACTTTCACCCTTGGGTCTTCCCAGGTCCTTGGTACTCGACTTTTTCACCTTCATACCTTCGCGTGGCCTGATATTTGGTTAATGTTTTTTTTTTTAAAAAAAAAAAAAAGGGTTTTATCCCCCCATTGTGCCAAGTGCGCCAGTACTTTGCCTTTTTCTTGATCCGGGAACCCTCATCAGTGGAACTCCACCTCATCACAATATTTTTCCTTGTAAATCGAAAAAACTTTTTGACCTATTTGGTACCTACGCTTCCTGATTATCTTGGTATGTAGCTTCGTTATCATGTGCATGCGCAAAGTGAATTTGCATTTTTGATCCGACCCTCCATCATGGATTATCTCCCCCTTTCGACTCACAATTCCCATTTTTTTTCCTTGTAACTCGAAAAAACTTTTTCACCTTCATACCTACGCTCCTGATATTTGGTATGTAGCTTCGTTATCATGTGCAGATGCCGCAAAGTGAATTCGGATTTTGCATCCGACCCTCCATCATGGATACTCCCCCTTTCGGACTCACAATTTCCCATTTTTTCCTTGTAACTCGAAAAACTTTTTCACCTTCATACCTACGCGCCTGATATTTGGTATGTAGCTTCGTTATCATGTGCAGATGCGCAAAGTGAATTTGGATTTTTCATCCGACCCTCCATCATGGATTATCTCCCCCTTTCGGACTCAGAATTTCCCTATTTTTTCATTGTAAGTCGAAAAAAAAACTTTCTCACCTTAATACCTACATTTCTGATATTTTGATATGTGGCTTCGTTATGATGTGCAAAGTGAATTCCGATTTTTGATCGGACCTTCCATCATGGATTATCTCCCCCTTTCGGACTTAGAATTTCACTATTTTTCCTCGTAGGTCGAAAAACTTTTTCACCTTAATACCTACGCGTCTGATATTTGGTTCGTAGCTTCGTTTTGATGTGCTGATGCGCAAAGTGAATTCGGATTTTTTATCCGACCCTCCATCATGGATTACCTCCCCCTTTCGGACTTAGCATTTGGGGAAAGTGGGTATATTGCCATCGACTTTTTCTAGTTCATGATTAAAAGTATGCAGAATTATTATACTGAATTTATTACATTATCACAGCCAATGCAAAGTATACTTTACTAGCAAAGTATACTTTGAGGGAGTAATCATTTATTTTTCCTGAAATGCATTATTTCATATAGAACTAACAAATGCATATATTTCATGATTAAAAGTATGCAGAATTATTATACTGAATTTATTACATTATCACAGCCAAATTGGCTGTGATAATATAATAAATTCAGTATAATAAAAATTTATAAATTTATCATAAAATTGAAAATTTCTCCCTCAAAGTATAATTTGCTACTAAAGTATACTTTGCAATGTTGATGAAATAGGCTACAGAAAGTGGGTGGCAGGTGGTGGGAGCATGCGATGGGCAATTTAACGATTGGGATTCATCCTTACTGGTATGGGATTCATCCTTACTGGTATGGGATTCATCCTTACTGGTATGGGATTCATCCTTACTGGTATGGGATTCATCCTTACTGGTATCCCGAACAGAGACTTAGTTTGGCTCTCAGGTACATCTTTGGCATTATTTTATGTGAGGGTTTAATCTGGTTATACCCCTTGTATGAGTAATACTCATATTCCTAATCCTATTACTTTTAGGGCAAGGGGCCAAGTGACTTTGATGTGATATGGACCTGGCGGCACCATGTCCGGTTATTCTAATTTCAGGGCTCAATATATATTTATTTCAATGTAAATATTCCGTTCTCATTTTAGGATTATCTCCCCAATCCAGCAGGTTACACGCGGGATCAAACCCGTTAACGATACCGTCATAACCCATTACTGTCATAACCCTAACTATTCGCACACCATTTGTTGTGGGACACCCCAAAACAAATTGTATCCAAATATATTGTTATTGAGATAAACAAGGACATGTAAATTTTCTGTTCTGATTTTCGTATTTTCTCCTCAATGCAACAGGTTCATGCGGGATCGAACCCGTTGGCCCGGCTTTAAATGACCGTAGCTGTTGATAGGCCGTTTAACACCAATAAATCTATGAAAATTATAATATATATACATGTATATGATTTCCCACAACAAAGAGTGTCCCAATGTTTAGGGTTAGTATGGTTGTACTGGTTTATCGCAATAATTATATATTTGGATACAATTTGTTTTGGGAAACGGTTTTCCAAAACAACTGGGGGCCGTTTCACTAAACTTCGTGAGACCAAAATATTCGTAAGTGCAAAATTATGATTGTCTGTAAATTGCACATCAATACTGTTTTCTTGTAAACAATTATTGGATTTACATTTATTGAGCTCAATAAATGTAAATCCATCAATTCAAATTTCCAGACGATCCTACATTTGCACTTAAAAACATTTTAGTTGTACGAAGTTTAGTGAAACGGGCACCTGGTGTCCAAATATATAGGGTTATTACGGTATTCAAGTATGCCAAGGGGCATATCCATGTTTTATAAACATGTCTAGTTGTCATAGCGAGTCATATAAATGTAAATTGTTATTTATGGGATTTTATCATTCCACGGTGCTGTATTTATTTTCATGTTGTTACGGTTATATGAAAATTTTATCACATGTACTGCATTCCTGTACAATTAACGAGGAAATTTGATTGCTCAGTAGTCGATTTTATCAAAATTGCAAAGTATACTTATCTAGCAAAGTATTCTTTGACGGAGTAATCATTTATTTTTCCCGAAATGCATTATTTCATATAGAGCTAAGGACTGCATATTTTTGATGATTAAAAATATGCAGAATTATTATACTGAATTTATTACATTATCACAGCCAAATGGCTGTGATAATGTAATAAATTCAGTATATTTTGGCTGTGATAATGTAATAAATTTAGTATAATAAAAATTAATAAATTTATCCTTAAATTGAAATTTCTCCCTCAAAGTGTACTTAGAAAGATAAGTATGCTTTGCAATTTTGATGAAAATAGGCTACAGCTGTGTTCATTCTCAGCCAATCAAACTGACTGATATTGTGTACAAAGATCAAGAGCATATTCAGAATATTGTATCATCATGGAGAGTGTCAGAACAACATGTGGAAGACTCGGACCTGTGACTCAAACCCATTACCCCACCCACCTGGTGTTGTACTGTACGTTACGTATAGTAACTTATTCTGATTTCAGGGCTGAATATAGTTTAGTTATTGTAAATATTCAGTTATGATTTTGGGATTTCCCCCCCCCCCCCATTTGTATATGTACTTGAACATGTACATGTATTTGTACAGGTAATATATGGGATTTAGTACTAAACCCATTGACCCGGCCTTAAATGACCCTAGTTGTTGATAGACCGTTAAACCCCAACAAACAAACAAACAAATGTATAGTAACATACAGTACATCACCAGGTGGGTGGGGTAATGTAATTTTTTTAATGGGCATGCAGGGCTTCCAGATAAGGAATTAGTAATTGAGTATTGTCACTTCATTTCTGAGCAATTGGGTAATTCAACATTTTAATTAGGTAAAATATAATCACACTAGTGTTTGCTTCGAAATGAAAACATGTCTTGGCATTTCATTAGAATTGTCTCTTTGGAAAATAAGAAAAATATGCTATCTTTGTGGTCTGTTTATTGTTTTCTGCAGCATGATCAAGGTGCCACAAATTTTGTATTGCTTTTTGATACTCGTTACTTCTGATTTCAATTGGGTTTTTGGCAAAATTTAATTGAGTATTTAAGCAAATACGCAGCTCTGGGCATATCAACGGTCCGAGTGTTGCACCTGTTTGTGAGAAGCAGCGGGCTAAGTGGCTACTGTACCAGTTAATGTTTGATGGTTATTAGGCCACTTGTTTTTATTATGCCCTCTATGCGATAGCAAGGGGGGCTTATTGCGTTTGCTCACTTGAAGTTCTGTACGTCCATCAGACCATGTTTCAAGACTGAACAAGTGGGTGGCAGGTGGGTGGGAGCACTCGATGGGTAATTTAACGATCGGGGTTCATCCTTACCGGAATCCCGACTGGAGACCTGGTTTGGCCCTCACATACGTCTTTGGCATTTTGTATGTGACAGTTGAATCTGGTTATACCCCTTATGTGAGTATTACGATATTCGTAATCCTATGGGGAAGGTGCCAAGTGACTTTGGTGTGGTATGGACCTGGCACCAGGTCAGGTTATGCTAATTTCAGGGCTGTATATATTTGTTCTCGATGTAAATATTCCGTTCTGATTTTGGGATTTTCCCCCCAATGCAGCAGGTTAAAATGGGATTTAACCCGTTTGCCTGGCCTTACTAATAAACAAACAAACAAGACTGAACAAATTTTTCTCTATGTAAATATTCCATTCTTATTTTGGGATTTTCCTCCCAATCAAGCAGGTTAAAATGGGATTGAACCGGAACCCGTTTGCCGGCATTACATGACCTTACTGTTGATAGGACGTTAAACACCAATAAACAAACAAAACGTCCGTCCGTGTACATTTACGTTAAAAAGTTTGTAAGAGTTTCTCCATGCAATATCTTCAATAATATTTGAAGGATTGCTTTAATATTTGGACAGTTCATTCACCTGAACATGTTTTATGCAGTCGCGCCACCAATGGCCTTGACCTTCGTGACTTCGAAATGGTGCTGAAACACTTAGCAATTTTCTTACGTCGAAAAGTTGGTAAGAGCTTCTCCATCATGTAATATCTACAATATTACTTGAAGGATTGCTTTAACATTTGGACAGTTCATTCGCCTGAATCATGTGTGGCGCACTCTCACCACCAATGACATGATCTTGACCTTTGTGACCTTCGAAATAGTGCTTAGCCATTTTGTGACGTCAAATGGTTTGTAAGAGTTTCTCAATCGTGTAATATAATAAATATTACTTAAAGGATTGCTTTATTATTTGGACAGTTCATTCACCTGAACATGTGTGACCACAAATGACATGACCTTGACCTTTGTGATCTTTGAAATGGTGCTGAAACACTTAGCCGTTTTGTTGAAACAAAACGGTATCAAAACGTTTGTAGGAGTTTCTCCATCATGTAATATCTTCAACGCTACTTGAAGGATTCCTTTAATATTTGGACACTTCATTCACCTGATGCCCCGTGCAGGCACCGGGGCGGGATCAACTGATCCTGAGAATAGTGCTGCAGTAGCCATTGCTTGTCGTAAAAGGCGACTAGACTGGCTTAACGATTGGGTTCATACTTTCCGGAACCCACTATACCGGATTTGGCCCTCATGTACATTTTTGGCTTTCTTGTATGTGAGAGTTGAGTCGGGCTATGCCCCATATATAAAAGTAAGATTAGCGCTAATCCTGTTACTTTTAGGGGATGGGATAAATGATGCTGGTGTGGCGAGGGCCTGGCACCAGATCAGGTTGTTCTAATTTCAGGACTGAATATATATTTTGATTGTAAATATTGAGTTCTGAAGTTGGGATTTACCCCCCTTGGACAGGTGGATACGGGACTCGACCCCGTTGGCCCGTCTGCGTGTAGACTCCCTGAGGCTTGTACCTCTATGTCAGAAAAGCGGACGTTAAACCCTATTCACTCACTCACTCACTCACTCATTCACCTGAACATGTGTGACACAATCACACCACCAATGACATGACCTTTACCTGTGTGACCTTCAAAATGGCCGCTGAAACACTTAGCCATTTTCTTAAGTCAAAAGGTTTGTAAGTCTTTCTCAAATGACTTTGAGATTTGTGTAAATTCAAAGTTTTCTCTTTTTTACACACAATCTCTAGTTAGAGTCCAGTATGCCATGGGGGCATATCCATGTTTACAAACATAATGGCTAGTTTTCTAGTAACGCCTTGTGTGATACAATGTGTTGGTATATGTGGCTGTGACTGGATAGATTGGGCTTATACAGGGATTCCAATGAGGAAAATAAAAAAATCGCCACTTCAAAAAAAAACTGAAAAAAAAAAAAAAAAAAAAAAAATTCTTTTTCGAAAATTTTCATTTTTTATCGCCAATTGTTTATTTTTATCTCCAATTGGGAAAGTGGCGATCGCCAGCGGAATCCCTGCTTATAGTATTTGTGGCCAGTGTAGCTCCTGTTTGAATGGCACACTCCTGTAGCCTGATAACGATCAATATTGCCGACCGGTGTTTCATTGATGGAATGGCGAACAATGCAGATCCTGATCAGACTGTGCTGATACAGAGGCTGATCTGGATTTTCACTGGCCGCAAAACCCCCGTTTCTCCTGTCACAATTAAATATATAAAACAATGGTAGAGTATACGAGGCAAGTCATGTGATTTTTAGCTTAGAAGATAGGCAATATCTCATAAAAATATTTACAAAATGACGTTGACAGTCAACTTTCTACATAATTTACACAAACAGAACATATCTCAGTTTCTGTAAACATTTTTTCATGCAAAATCGCACTTCTTAGGTACACAATCACATGGCTG
Source organism: Conchocele bisecta (assembly GCA_029237695.1). Classification (NCBI taxonomy): domain Eukaryota; kingdom Metazoa; phylum Mollusca; class Bivalvia; order Lucinida; family Thyasiridae; genus Conchocele; species Conchocele bisecta. The sequence continues at coordinate 148,412,590 of CM055266.1, forward strand.
GTCTCGTATGGCAATCAGTGAAACATGTTATATTTCTGTAACAGAACTCGGCAACTAAACATGCTAAATGGTCAGGGCCTGGTTGTTCAAAACATCAGTTAGCTTAACATACTGTTAAATCCTTAACTGAATGGTTAAAATCTCTGTTAAAACAGAGATTTTAACCATTCAGTTAAGGATTTAACAGTCCGTTAAGCTAACGGATGTTTTGAGCAACCGGGCCCTGCTTTTTTCTCGATTAAGAATATTTATAGATCATTTTGTGTGATGCTGAAACTAATCAAAACATTCCATAATGCATCTATAATATTTTGTTTATTTATATATTGTAAGGATTCCTTCATAAATTACTCCTACATTAATGATATTGTAATCGCTTGACTATGTTTACGGATCTGATATGAATTGTTTTGGAATTACTGCAAAGTGAACAACTAAGTTTTCTTGTTATGAATATAATTGGCATGTTAATCAAAATCAGCATTTTAGCCCTCACAATGCTTAATTAAATTTTGTTGTCTGCTGTTCATTTTAATTTTCCATTTTTTCTCCGCAAAACCATGTTTTTACAACACATTAAAATCATTTCCAATGGAAATTATTCTAAAGTGCTGTCAAACCATGTTTTTTATTGAGAAAGATGAAATCTATGAAATAGCAGACGACAAATTTTTGTTTCCCGCATTCTAAGGATTACCGATAGTGAATGTAAATGGAGAAATGGGGCTTATTGCAATTTTGGCTTATGTAGCCTCTGGTGCATTTCACAATCTGGCAGTGGATGGTTGGTCGGGTGAACACGACGGCGTAAATTAATGGTGGGGTTCCTCCTTATAGGAATCACGATTTGCCTGGTTTGGCCCTCCAGTACGTTTTTATCTTTGGCTCTTTTGTTACCTGGGAGTTGAATTGGGTTATTGCACATTATAAAAGTAGTAAGATTATTACTGATCCTACTGCTTTTGGGAGGGGGCGAAGTGATTCTGGTGTGGCGAGGACCTGGCATCAGATCAGGATTATTCTGATTTCAGGGCTGAATATTTTTTTATTTTTTTTATTGTAAATATTCAGTTCTGATTTTGGATTTTCTCCCCATTTGTACATGTACTTGAACATGTACATGTACTTGTACATGTAATATATGGGATTTAGTACTAAACCCATTGACCCGGCCTTAAATGACCTTAGCTGTTGATAGGCCATTGAACCCCAACAAACAAACAAAACTAATTGGAACAACACAAACCCTGATCAGACTGCAGACATGCAAGCTGATATATTTCTACACTTAAGAAAACGGAAAATAAACACAGACAGAGACTTGAGACAGAGACTTGCTACGAGCCAATCAAATGTTAGGGAATTGTGTAAATATGTTTGTGCTGGAATTATAAGTCATTGCCTCACCATGTTCATCATCAGGTTATACATCTGGGGGCCGTTTCACTAAACTTTGTTCAACCAAAATGTTCGTAAGTGCAAAATTATGATAGACTATAAATGTCACATTAACAATGTTTTCTTGTATTAAAACAATTATTGGATTTACATTTATTGAGCATAGGCTGCATATACAGCCTATGCTCAATAAATGTAAATCCATCAATTGAAATTTTCAGATGATCCCAAATTTGCACATACAAACATTTTGGCCGTACAAAGTTTAGTGAAACGGCCCCCAGTAGCCTGTTTCACCAAAATTGCAAAATATACTTACCTTGCTTAGTACACATTGAGGGAGAATTTTCAATTTAAGGATAACTTTATTAATTTTTATTATACTGAAATTATTACATTATCACAGCCATTTTGGCTGTGATAATGTAATACATTTAGTATAATAATTCTGCATACTTTTAATCATCAAATATATGCAGTCATTAGTTCTATATGAAGTTTGGGAAAATAAATGATTATTCTCTCAAATACTTAGCTAGATAAGTATGCTTAGCAATTTTGGTGAAATCGGCTACTGGTGCCAATTGGTCCGATATATTCATGGTATCTGGCACCAGATCATGACACTTCAATGTTGAAAGTTTGTATTGTAACTTCAGTGCTTATAGTCTGGTGCTCTTCCCATAGAAGGTATATTCCCATCGGTATATGACCTTGCTGTTGGACGGATATAAAAGTCCAATCAATCAATCAACCATTATCAGGTTAAATATTTTACTGGCACTTGACAATGTTAGCACATTCAGCGTGCCAGGTTTGCCAAAGACAGTCTAAATATGTTGGAGCAGCTTGAATCAAATAACAAAGTATGTTAAGAATACTATTTTGATAATTGTGGCTTTGACTGGATAAATGGGGCTTATGGCATTTGTGACCAGTGGTTATGATGTTCGATGTCAAATATCACACTCCTGTCACCTTCTAGTGATCTATTTTGCTTGTTGAAAGCATGCCGGGTGTTTCATTGATGGAATGGCGAACCGTGCAGATCTTGATCAGACTCTGCGGATGCACAGGCTGATCTGGCTCTACACTGGTCGCTTGTTCATCCTTACCGGAATTCCGACTGGACACCTGGTTTGGCCCTCACATACGTCTTTGGCATTTGTATGTGACAGTTGAATCCGGTTATATCCCTTATAAGAGTATTTCGTAATCCTATTTTAGGGGAAGGGGCCAAGTGTCTTTGGTGTGGTATGGACCTGGCACCAGGTCAAGTTATTCTAATTTCAGGGCTGAATATATTTTTTCTCGATGTAAATATTCCGTTCTGATTGGATTTCCCGTGGGATTGAACCCGTTTGCCCGGCCTTACATGACCATAGCTGTTGATAGGCTGTTAAGCACCAATTAACAAACAAACAAACTCTACACCGGTCGCAAAACCGATAAGCCCCATTTCTGCAGTTACAGCCACACATTTGTTATATTGCCAGCACTAGTGTCCTCAGTGCTGCAGATTGCTTGTTATGCACCCCAAAACTGATGTTAGGGTGCATATTGTTGCCACCCTCTCGGTACCTACATGTACTCTATCTGTTACCATAAGTCAGATTGGCTTGAAACTTCATATGTTATTTTGTGATCATCCATATTTTCACTCTACAGCCCACCCATATAGCTTCTATGCTCACGGTAAAAATCAAATGATTTAGAAATTTACCTTAAATCTTTTTTTGTTTCATTTTAAAAATCTTTAAGGGGTACATCCATCAATGTTACTGATTTGTTGTTGTTTATATTGTTGTGACATATCAGTGCTAGATACATGTATTATAGAATATGTATCCATTCATTCCTGACTGTACTAGATAGATCTGTTTGTGCCATGTATGATTTGTACATTATCATTGTTTGTATTCTGTCACAGGATTTTGGTGATGGATATGTTAATCAGAACCACGTGTAGTAGGAGGGGAATGTGTTGTAAAGTGAAAAATATCTTGTCGGCAGCTGGGTTCGAACCCAGGCCGCCTGCGTGAGAGACGAACACTCGACCATGTCGCTATAAAAGCTGGCTTTTATAGCGACGTGGTAGAGTGTTCATCTCTATTCGTAATTACTATAAGTATACCCATTATGGCTACATGTATACAGATAATGAGATTTTGCCTTTACCTTGTACTGTCTCATACAAGCTAACATTTCCTGGAACTGTATGGTTTTACCCGTTTACCCCACAGGGTTTCAGTTCTATGGAGCCCCGCAGTTGACGTAGAATTTTTTTTTCATTAATTCGTTCCCACGAAATAACAATTTGTTCCCTCAATTTAACAATTCGTTCCCATGAGGAGGGAACAAATTGTTAAATTGAGGGAACAAATTGTTATTTTGTGGGAACGAATTGTTAATTTGAATTGTTAATTCGTGGGAACGAATTGTTAATTTGAGGGAACAAATTGTTAAATTGAGGGAACAAATTGTTATTTCGTGGGAAAAAATTAATAAAAATAATTCCATGTCCCCTGCTGGGCTCCGCTTTGCATCATAAACTATAATTGTTCCAACTTAGATCTATGGTGGTTGGTTGGGAGCATGCGATGGGTAATTTCACGATCGAGATTCATTCTTACCGGAATCTCGACCGGAGGCCTGGTTTGACCCTCAGGTACGACTTTGGCTTTCTTGTATGTGAGAGTTGAATCTGGTTATACCCCATTTTACGAGTAATCATATTGGTATTACTTTTAGGAGCCAAGTGACTTTAGTGTTGTAATTTCAGGGCTGAATATATTTTATTATTCTATGGAAATATTCCGTTCTAATTTACAGCCAGGAGTTATGATGTAGACAGGGTGGGCACCAGATCAGGACACTGTCTTTCAGTGCTGAAAGTTGTTATTTTAATTTCAGTGCTGACTGTAGTGCCCCCCCCCCCCCCCCCCTCCCCCCCCCTCCCTCATAATTGGTATATTGATTGGGATAAGTAATTACGACATTTAATGCAATACCCGTAATCAGTTAGGATGACAATTCTGACATTCTGGTGAGTCGTGTGCATTGTTCTCTATGCTATGGTGTACGAACAGGGTCAAAACTAAATACAGGTGCACCGTAAAAGTAGTAAGATTATTACTGATCCAACTGCTTTTGGGAGGAGGCCAAGTGATTCTGGTGTGGCGAGGACCTGGCATCAGATCAGGAATACTCTGATTTCAGGGCTGAATATATAGTTGTTTTATTGTAAATAGGCAGTTTTGATTTCGGGTTTCCCCACCATTTGTACATGTACTTGAACATGTACATGTACTTGTACAGGTAACATATGGGATTTAGTACTAAACCCATTGACACGACCTTAAATGACCTTAGCTGTTTATAGGCCGTTAAACCCCAACAAACAAACAAACAGGTGCACCTATAACATTTTACAGGTCTACCTGTAAAATATGCAGGTGGACTTATCGATTTACAGGTCCACCTGTATACTGTATATTGTACAGGTGGACCTGTACATGTATAGGTCCACCTGCATATTTTACTAGTGGACCTGTAAAATTGTATAGATCCACCTTTAATTTTAGTTTTGACCCCGTTCGTACACAATACAATGCAGCATAACAGTGCAGTCTAGATGACCAGGGGGGCGTTTCACTAAACTTTCGTACGACTAAAGTACAAAATTATTATAGCCTGTAAAGTTCACATTAACAATGGTTTCTTGTTCACACGTATTGGATTTACATTTATTGAGCATAGGCTGCATATGTAAATCCATCAATTGAAATTTCCAGACGATCCTAAATTTGCACTTACGAACATTTTAGTCGTACAAAGTTTAGTGAAGTACAAAGTTTAGTGAAGCGGCCCCTGTTCTTGTATCACTGTAACTCATTCACATACATGTATTATACTACATATCAATATCTTTCATAGAAACATAGTCAAATCCAAGAATCTCTAGTCACTTTCATACATGTGTAGGAGGCGTTTTACGCTATTTTAAAAAAAACAGTTTTGTTTGTTGAGAGAGCAGACTGCTTCTTTACATTGATGTAATGACATGCATTTATAAATATGTATACATGTACCTACATGCGGCTTATTGTGTTTCACAAGCGGAATGCCCGGAGCATGCGAAAGGTAATTGACAGGTAATTTAACATTTGGGTACACACTTGCCGGAATCCCGATTTTGGTTTGGCCTTCAGGTACATTCATGGCTTTCTTGTTACTTGAGAGTTTAATCCGGTTATACCCATATTATTGATGGGTGGTGGTCGTGCGAATGAGACAGCGTAAATTAACGGTGTGGTTCCTCCTTATAGGAATCACGATTTGCCTGGTTTGGCCCTCGGGTACGTTTTTATCTTTGGGTCTGGTTACCTGGGAGTTGAATTGGGTTATTGCACATTATAAAAGTAGTAAGAGTATTACTGATCATACTGCTTTTGGGAGGGGCCAAGTGATTCTGGTGTGGACCTGGCATCAGATCAAGATTATTCTGATTTAAGGGCTGAATATATAGTTTGTTTTGTTATTGTGAATATTCAGTTCTGATTTTGGGATTTTCGCCCCATTTGTACATGTACTTGAACATGTACATGTACTTGTACAGGTAATATATGGGATTTAGTACTAAACCTATTGACCCGGCCTTAAATGACATTAGCTGTAGATAGTCTGTTAAACCCCAATAAACAAACAAACAAATATATCCATATTAAAAGTAGCAATGTTAGAACTAATCCTATTATTGTTCGGTAGTTTGGCTAAGTGACTGGTGTGGTGGGAACCTGGGGACCGTTTCACTAAACTTTGTACGACTAAAATGTTCGTAAGTGCAAATTTAGGATCGTCTGGAAAATTCAATTGATGGATTTACATTTATTGAGCATATGCTGCATATGCAGCCTATGCTCAATAAATGTAAATCCAATAATTGTTTACAAGAAAACATTGTTAATGTTAAATTTACAGACTATTATAATTTTGCACTTATGAACATTTTAGTCGTACGAAGTTTAGTGAAACGGCCCCTGTTACTGTGTACGTACGTATGTGCGCCATCACCAACCACGGAATAGTATTCTCTGGTAGTTCTGTGTATCATGATGTGACAAATCCGCGACTCACCCTCCCCCCCCCCCCACACCCCGATAGTTTCAAGGTCATCAACTTACAGTGGTTACAGACTTAACATTGTGGTTAATTTCTTATAGTTTTGTTTCCTTGCACAGGACGTCTTTATATTGATCTTGCAGTCTTCTGATAAACCTCTATGACGATACTGTGACAAATCCACGATCCCATTGCCCCAGTTAATGCCAAGTCAACGTCACAGATTGTGTCCACTTACATAGATGGAATTAAAAACGTTTGAAAAAGGTTTGCTGGCTGCCATTTTGAAAAATGGCCGTCATTCATTGTCACCCCAAAATCCAGGCTATCACCAGTGAGGCAACGGAGTAACATATTGCGCCAGGACTATTAAAGGTATCCGAGGCATTTTCGGGAAAAGAAACATTTATTCACCAGTATCCAACGTATTGATTGGCATTAGTATGCATTTTATCTGCGACGTAAATTTCCACACTGATATCAGGGGCGATAACCGTGTTTCCTTAAAATGTTAACGGACATTACTCTGTATTCTCTGTATTTATATTTTCATGTGCAATGATCAGACAATATAATCTGTCGAAAATATTATATTTTTAGGTGACATATTTAATTAGTATAAATAATTAAAAAATATCTTGCCTCATTTGCATCTGAAAATTGCCGATAACACCGCGCGTCACTATCAGTAAAATAAATATTACTACCTGGTTATATCTGTATAACGGGCACTCGTAATGTTTAGAACTGGTGGAATAGTGACACAATTATGCACTTATTTAATTCCTATAAAGAACAGTTTGTGCCTACTGAGTGGGCATGTACCTTTAATGGATATTGTATGGTGTTTCATCATTTGACAGCCCTGTAGTAATGAAGAAACTGGGAGTAGATCACGCAGAGCATGCCACTTAGACGTCATGTAGGACTAGTAATAGCATCGCCGTCACGTGCTCCTTACCCTACAAACCAGCATAAAAATAAAAAATACAGATATCGACACAGTTAAATTAGTTTGTGAGATTCGAACTCTCGACAAGATAGAATGAACAACCGTTCTGCCAACGAGCGGATATTCTTCCCCGTCGATACCAATGAACCACGGAACATGTCAATCGCGACTACTAACGTACACGATAGATGTACATGCCATTGTTACACTCGACAATGCTATGATACTAAAAGTGGTTTACCTATTTTGGGCTCCTCTATTGATCTCTAGCAACGCGCTATCGTCGTTCATGTATACCGTTCGTCTAAGCTTTACAACTTCACCTTATCATTGACCTTATTTGTGTGCGCCCGTTTGGAAAGTGGCATATGCACTTCCCTTGTTCTGCACGACGAATGTTAACCAAAATGCATTATACCTGTTTATCATTACGAAAAGTTATGTTGGTTTAAGTGAAAATGATGAGTTATCTCCCCGTGACGGCAATTTTTTTTATTTTTTTCACGTTCTTTGTCCATTTACATACAATAACTCGAGTTCTACTTGACGGGCGAATTCGAAAAAAAAACATGTTTATCGTGGCAAGAGGAAGAATACGGAGCCCCGCAGGGGACGTAGACTTATTTTTTTAATTCGTTCGTTCCCTCAATTTAACAATTCGTTCCCACGAAATAACAATTCGTTCCCACGGGAACAACATTTGCAAATCACTGTAGATCCAGATGAGCCGGCTCGTCTGTCTACCTGCCTGCCTGCCTGCCTGCCGCCGCCATGTATGTCTCTCTGTCTGTATTGCCTGCCTGCTAGCCAGCTGCCACCTAACTACAATAATTCGCCTCCGATATGTTGTCTACGGCTACAAATTCAAAAAATGTGAGCAACCGAAGTGCATACCCAAACCTGTAGCATGTATGTCAAAATTTAGTAAACTGTATAGTTTATACCTTTAAACAAATAATGTAGAACTAGTAAATTGCCAATAGTAATAGAACAGGGAAATCATTTTCCCATGGAAGCCATCTTTTCTCTAGTTGTTGTTCAACATTCAACATAACGAAATGAAGCTTTCGAATTTACAAGATACACATGTAAATGTCTGATAAACATCTTGACACGGTAAATACCAGTGTTATATCGCTAAAGTATCAAACACGCCGGATAACTGATTGCAAAAATCACTCTTCCATGTGTTACATTAAAGAGATGGGATTAAATTGCTACCCTCGCGAGAGGTGTGGAGCGGGGTAGCAATTTTGTTTCTAGCTGCCACCCTGATCAGACTGTACGTTGGTTTACGTCTGTACGTCCGTCGGTCCGGACGAAGTTGGATTACACTGAGTTAGGGGGCACATCCAGTGTTTACAAACAGGAATGGCGGGTGGCAGGTGGGAGCACGCGATGGGTAATTTAACGATCGGGATTCATCCTTACCGGAATCCCGACTGGAGACCTGGGGCCCGTTTCACTAAACTTCTTACGCTACGAACTTTCTTACGTCTACGATACTTTTCGTACGAATTTCTTGCGAACTTCTTACGTGCGTTTCACTAACATGTGCGTACGAAATTTCTTAAGTTACGAACTTCTTAAGAATTCTTCAGTATTGGAAATCCATCAAGCCCTTTGAATGTAAACATCCGGTCCGACTTTGACAACCAGACGACAGCTGTTAAATCAACTGCCTTAGTCCAGCAAGTTGAAAACCATGAAAGTGAATTGGACTGACACTGAGTGTCCCATCCACGGCGCCCAGGGTGTTCGGAATCCTGGCCACACAATAAAAGGCCTTTTTTTACAGTTGGCCAGGTCTTATTCCTCGGTTGGAAAACTGATGTTGTCCAGTCGATTATTGATGGCTGAGACAACATCATTAATACACCGAGAAACCGAACTCCTAGAGACACCATGGATGTCGCCAGCCTCGGAGTAGAACTCACCCCTTCGTTAGGCAGCGCAGGGTAACCAATGTCTGCAAAGTTTCAAGTGCTCGAGTCTTTGATGATCTCAAATGTGATTTTTATTTGCTTTAGTTTGTACTGTATACTATACGGGGCATGGAGTTGCCGTATTGGCCATCTTAGTAAATGCAATACATCTTGTGGCGTTTTACACATACCACAAATAATTTGACATACCCATACATACAAGTTTGTGCAACGTCCTATTGGTTGTTTTCATCACACTTATATACAAAGTCTGATTTCCTATTACATTTAGGGGAAGGGGCCAAGTGGCTTTGGTTTGGTATGGACCTGGAACCAGATCGGGTTCTAATTTCAGGGCTGAATATATATTTGTTTCGATGTAAATATTCCGTTCTGATTTTGGGACCCCCCCCCCCCACCCCCCCCGAAATGCAGCAGGTTGAATACGGGATCGAACCAGTTGGCCAGGCCTTATATGACCTTAACCTGTTGTATAGCTTTCTGGCATAATATTTATAGCACGATGTTGTCATATCTGTCTATAATGTATTGCACCACATTGTGTATACTTTCTCTGTCATATTATTTGCTGTATGTGTCAAACGGTCGAAGTGATGAAACTGTAAGATGGTTGTACATACAAAGATGGCGGAGATGGCAACTCGATGTACCATATAGTATACAGTAACAAAACAAAATGATATGACAACACATTACATACATATTACTTTTGAAAATATTTCATTCGTGTTTTCATCCATTTCACCCCTACACCACACTACAATTATAGTGAATCACTCCTCCTTAAACCACATTATATCAGGCTGCATTTGCTGGCTAACTGATCAGAAGGTAAAATTATAGTGAGTAACTACTCCATAAGCCACGTTATATAAGGCTGCATTTGCTGGCCTAACTGATCAGCAGGTACAAGTATAGCGAGTCACTATTATATAAGCCACGTTATATCAGGCTGCATTTGCTGCACTAACTGATCAACAGCTACAAGTATAGTGAGTCATTACTCTATAAGCCACGTTATATCTGGGTTGCATTTGCTGGCTAACTGATAAGCAGCTAACGCTAGATAATCCGGTGTGTCTACGCATTAGGGCCCCTATAAGTAATTTGAGAAACTTACAAAAACTTCACAAAAAAAACAACAAAAAAAAACAGACAGATGGACAGACCAACACTTAAAAACAAAATAAACAGACGAACGGACGTACGATCAGCAGTGAGGGTAATGTACTACTAAGTAATGCAAAAAATAAACGGACAGTCGGAAGTATAGGGCGAAACCTATAGGGCGAAATATGCACGGACGATTTTATGGCGATGTTATTCATGAAATACATGTATGGCGGCCGTGACACTTGCGCTAAAAAATCTTCGTACGACAGCCCAATACCTATCGCAGACTTACGAGGAAAGTTACGAACTTCGCAAGAAAGTTCGCAGGAAATTGACGTTAGTGAAACGGTAAAATGCGCCTAAGAAGTTCGTACGATAATTTCTTATCGTAAGAAGTTTAGTGAAACGGGCCCCTGGTTTGGCCCTCACGTATTTGACATTTTGTATGTGACAGTTGAATCTGGTTATACCCATTATGTGAGTATTACGGTATTCGTAATCCTATTTTAGGGGAAGGGGCCAAGTGACTTGGTATGGTATGGACCTGGCACCAGGTCAGGTTATTCTAATTTCAGGGCTGAATATATTTGTTCTCGATGTAAATATTCCGTTCTGATTTTGGGATTTTCCCCCCAATGCAGCAGGTTAAAATGGGATCGAACCCGTTTGCCCGGCCTTACATGACCTTAACTGTTGATAGGCCGTTAAACACTAATAAACAAACAAACAGGAATGACCATGGAATTAATGGTATGCCCGGTCAGATATGGATGCATCTGATGCAACTACCGAATGACATATTATATTTATTTCAACTGGGCACGGGTAATGTGTTGATTTCATTAAATGCATTCACTGTTTGAGCCAGTGGCACACATATAGGATTGCCCCTGAACATGTTGACCAGTATCACACTGGTTAGGCCGAACGCTTGGTCGACAGATGCAACGAATATCAGTACGTTTTGGAACGCGCGGTAGTCAGATAAAATGGCCGAAAAGGAAGCAGTTTTTGAGGTAAGCGTTGTATTTATATTTATGATATATAAACGAATTCAGCCTCATGATTGGTCTTACGGAATGCCCCCAAGTATCCGCCGTCTGCAAATGCTGCTTTTGAAGCTGTGTAAGTGGAATTGATGGAGAAATGCAAAACAAAGTTTGGGTTGTCAACAACAAAACGTGGATTTTTCTTTCTTCAAAGTAGTCCGCTAAAGTTATACTCCACTTTATAGAAACACCTGCTTTGCCAATGTTGTGTACATCTCCAGTAACCGCCAGGAAACAAGTTGCGTAAAATCGCAATGCATTCAACACTTGCAATGACACTGGCAGACTTCGTGTTCTCAGGGTTGACCGTATAATGTCAGCATGTACAATGTCGCATACTTGTAGAATCAGATCACGAGACGGTCTGCATTTAGATAGTAGGTCCTCGTTATCATGGTTATCCATGAAGTCTATCGAGGATTGGTTCGGTCCTAAACCCATGTACGCCGGAAGTGCACTACTGTTGCACCAATCGCACTGACACGATTTTCGTGTGCAGTGAATCTAAAGCCTGCATTCGCCAGTGTCATATAGCATGCATATGGTATGCTATATAAGACCGGTGCATTAATGATAAGGCTGACACGTCGGCACGGTCTGCAACATGAAGGTTATTGTATTGTCTCTGCTGCTTCTGGCTGCTCTAGGTAACTAACAACTACATTGTAATTGTTTATCATTTGTATCATATGTTTACAAAATTTAAAATATTTTTCATAGAAATGTCAAAAGTTGAGAAAAAAATTCAGACTACTCTGAAAATTTTGGAAACTTTTGACGCCATTTATGGACAATATTGTAAATTTTGTAAACGTATTTCATGAAATTACGCAGATGTCCAAAGGTAAAAATCACATGGCGTGTCTCAATATATATTATGTCACCGTATTTGCACAATTTGACTTATTGTTTGTATTGCGAACCGCTATACTTAGCGGCTGTCGTGTAACACTGGCATATTTATTTTTTCTTAAGGACCCGTGGGACCAGTGATCATCATATGATATACACATCATTGCTTCCTAAATGTGGTGGGATACACAGGCATTCGGCGTGTTTCGGTTTTCATCGGTATAACTCTACATATATACATACAGACATATATATAGAGTTATACCGATGAAAGCCGAAACACGCCGAATGCCTGCCTGTCGTGGGATATATGTATATCATATGTGAGCACTGTCTATACGGCAGCTGGAATGGCCAATTCGGCCATCTTTGTGTGTTCAATCCATCAACCAGTTTCATATATTGTGACGTTTGAAAAAGAATGGAAATGATTATAATGTGCGGTCAAATCATGGTTTCATTGAGAAAGATGACAACATATGAAACAACAGCAGACGACAATTCATGTTTCCCGCGTTTTAAGGGTTAAACCTTTCAACACTACAGGCTTGTATAGTGGTATTGGCAAAGAGTGTAGATCCAGATGAGCAAAGCTCGTGACGAGCCGTCTCATCAGGAGCTGCACTCTTTGCAAGTAGTTTTCATATTTTTCAGAGCAATACCACCCCCTTTTCATAAATTGACTACAGTTGAACTTCGATAGCTAGAACCCGGGAAAACTCGTCACCCATGCTTACCTCAAACTAGCCTGACAGTCCAGGCATAATTCCTATATAATTACATTAAAACTACCCGGGAAAAGTCGAACAACCCCCATTGCCTCGAATCACTAGCATGCCCCGTAGTGAAATCCACCATAAACGCCATAAAAAACTCAAACATGTCAGATTACTGTCACCAGGTTAGTTGATTGAACTTCACACCTATTGTTGACCAGTTGACCAAACAACTTTCAAGTGGTCATTTGACCGTAGACAATGACGACAATAGTGACCAGAATATGTAACAATTACGCATGTAGTCTGAAAATAATTTTGTAACGAATGGATTGGTTGCAAAATCCATTCCAGTTACTAAGCGGTGAAATGGTTACTGTATACTACTGTTACTGTATATTACTGTATTAGTAGTATTACACCGTCATTACAGCGGCAGTGGAGGGGAACCAGTGCGGGGGTGTATTGCATGACGACCCCAGCACGTGCACAGTCACTTGTGCGACGGGTGACGTTGTTACGTGTGAAAGTCGCGTCTGTACTTGTAGTGAGTATGTTGTGAATTCTACTCGCAATAAATTGTTATTAATATAGAATACATGTGCAACCCGTTGAATTGACAAATTTGTCAATCCGACACAATTTGAGAAAAATGACATGGAATGTACATGTGATTAATTACGTCTAGTGAGGTGTACGAATAGTTCAGTGTGTTTATTATAGTGTCACACCTATTGAAAGGGCCAGTCATATTTCATTAATGAGACGCTCTATCGAACAATCAGTACTTCATGATTCCTATTGTTTATGTCAGGTACCCGGCAGGAAGGCAATTAGTACCATTAAAGTTAACTTTAACTACTTGGCGGCTCACCAACCTGCCACAGCAGTCTAATCGAACATGGTGTATGATCACGTGGTACTAACAACAACAACAAGTACTGAAACTTCCAGAATCCATCTGATTCAAAGTACGTATTCTTTTATATTGTCCTTATTACGTAACGGATTTTGATGAAATATGGCGCATCAAACGCGTCTTGTTAAACTGCATTTGGTTGTCTCTGTATTTTCGCCCAAACTTCTGTCGTTTTTGCGAAGAATCGATTTCCGTGTCACCGACACGGAAATCGATTCTTCGCAAAAACTACATAAGTCTGTGCCGAACTCCACGGACCACCAAATGCAGCTCATGAAGACGCGTTTGCTGCGCCATATTTCATCAAAATCCGTTGCATATTAAGAACAATATCAAATAATAATTACTTTGGAGTGGGCGACGTTGTTGTTGTTGTTGTAACCACGTGACTGGTATAATGATGTTCAGGTATTTTTCAGATAAATCGACTTCCAGATGATACAAATATGTTTCAGGTAACCTTGCAAATCATATACATATGGTATTATATAATTTATATGTTTGAAAAAGTGACTTTCAGCTGATTTTTACCGACCGTATATTTATGTTTTTATTTTAGCCAAAAGATGCAATCAACGTTCGGACTGCGATCAATGCCCAACCCCACAACCGACCTCTTATTACGGTCACCACGTGGTGGCTGAAGGGCATTGTGTAGACAATGTCTGTGAGTGCAGGATGGTCCACACTCACCACGTAACTAGACCTGTAGACCTCAGCCCGTGACCCAGTGGAGAGGTTTGATGGCAGTATGACGGTATTTATAGGTATGCATTGATATAAACGATTGTCGTGCACAGCATGTGTATATATACTCAGAAAACTATAAACGTCCCTGTTTTTGAACCGACATAGCTCCGTCCTATGTTTATGTTGCACATTCAGTGAATATACATGCGAGACACTGGTTATTGTCGCGCCTGCTTTAGCAATGCCGTCATTGTCGTCGTCCTCATCGTCGTCGTCCACGTCAACAATGTCAATACGTTTGTACAAGTTTCTTCATCATGATATAACTTTAATATTTGTTTACGGATCACTTCAATATTTGGACACTTGATGCATGCGAACATATGGAACACACTTATACCGCCATTAATATGACCATGACCTTTTTACCTTCACATTTTTGTGGAAACACTTTTGTTTACATCAAATGGTTTGTACAAATGTTTACGTCAAATGTTTGTACCATTTTCTTCATCATCATCACATGCCTTTAATGTTACTTGATACATGTGAGCATTTGGAATACACTTATGCACCCATTAACATGACATTGACCTTTTTTACCTTCACATGTTTGCGGAAACACGTAGCCATTATTTGCGTCAAAATATTTGTACAAGTTTCTTCATCATCATATTACTTTGCTATTTCTTTACTGCTTCACTATTTGGACACTTGATACATATGAGCATATGGAAAACACACATACCGGAATTAATATGACCATGCCCGTTTTACCTTCACATTTTTGCGGAAACACCTTTTTGCGTCAAAAGGTTTGTACACGTTTCTTTATCATCATATAACTTTAATATTATTGATGGATTGCTTCAATATTTGGAGACTTGATACATGTGAGCATTTGGAACACATTTATGTCCACATTAACATGACATTGACCTTTTTGACCTTCACATGGTTGTGAAAACACTTTGCCATTTTTGTACGTCAAAAGATTTGTACAAGTTTCTTCATCATCATATAACTTTATTATTACATGATCAAGGTGTATGATCACGTGGTTACAACAACAACAACAGCAACACGTACTGAAACTTCCAGAAGCCCTCCGATTCAAAGTACGCATTCTCTTATGTTGTCCTTATTATGTAACGGATTTTGATGACATATGGTGTATCAAACGCGTCTTGTTAAGCTGCATTTTGGTGGTCTCGGTACGTTGGCCCCAACTTCTGTCGTTTTTGCGAAGAATCGATTTCCGTGTCTACTGACACGGAAATCGATTCTTCGCAAGAACGACATAAGTATGTGCCGAACTTGCGGGACCACCAAATGCAGCTCATGAAGACGGGTTTGATGCGCCATATGTCATTAAAATCCGTTGCATATTAAGGAAAATATAAAATAATACTTACTTTGGAATGGGCGCGCTTTCAACACTTTGAGCCATTGTTGTTGTTGTTGTAACCACGTGATCACGCACCTTGATGATGGATTGCTTCATGACACTTGATACATGGAAGCATTAGGAACACACTTATGATGCCATTAACATGACCTTGACCTTTTTCGTGCCCATGATCATGTTACGGTCAAATGTCTGGGCAGGCGCGACACTGGTTCCGTGGAGCAATTCCGTTGTTTTATTGCGAATACACTCGTGTAATTTTTAACCCAAATACATCAAGTGCAAAACGGCCACTGACCGGAACGGTCATTTTCACTTATTGCACGTGTGCGCTATATACACGTGCTCGATAAATTTATTCAGGCAGCGTCGTACGATATTTGCGACACAGGCTAGTCCTAACATTGAAACCTTTTCAATGTTTTCATCATGCCACGCTTGTTGGAAATTGAAAGAAATCAGGAAATATGGAATGCTGGTGGCGGAAATGATGTCCCTTGCCATCGCCCGCAGGTTCGGCTGCAGCTGTCTAACAACCATATATAGACGTGTGGCCTGGTATCAACAGAGTGGTACTGTTCGGCCAGGCGATACGGTGTGTCACGGCAGACCATCCGTAATCGTTTGCTTAGCAACGCTCAGACAGTCGGATCACGACGTCCATATACCGGTCAAATAATGCCGCAACATCACCGGGGTACTAGGTGATTGTGGTCACCACTTCATTTGAATTGGCTACGGGCTGAGTGGAACCGAGTTCTTTTTACAGACGAATATCGATTCACACTCGGCCATGCAGATGGTAGGCTACGCGTCTACAGACGTTAGACGTACGGAGCCCCGCAGGGGACGTAGACTTTTTTTTTTTATTAATTCGTTCCCACGAAATAACAATTCGTTCCCACGAATTAACAATTCGTTCCCTCAATTTAACAATTCGTTCCCACGAAATAACAATTCGTTCCCACAGGAACGAATTGTTAATTCGTGGGAACGCATTGTTATATCATGGGAACGAATTGTTAATTCGAGGGAACGAATTGTTAAATTGAGGGAACGAATTGTCATTTCGTGGGAACGAATTAATTAAAAAATAAATGGATTTATGATTATAACATAAATCACGTTATTATATGGAGGTGCAATGCTCCGCCCCCTAAGCGTAACTCTGTGAGTCACGGCGCAATAGCCAACGGGAATAGATCAGCGAGCATAAAATAGAAATTATTACAGCATTCGCCCTGTTCTGCTAGCGAAAGCTAAATAAGCAATTTTAATAAACAGGAATTAAATTACGTATTATCTGCACATGGAAGCCTGGTTAATCCGACATGCCAGTTATGTCGGTTTAACCAGGGTGGCAATTTGACCAGTTTCCATGTTCTCTATATATTATAGGTGTTGCTTAATAACATTGTGAGCTGATAAATTACGTGAAAACAGATTGGTGTCGCTGTGATTTCTCTGGACATTATATTGCGAAACGAGTTGTTCACGGATTGCTGGGACATGCGAGAACACGGAGGGCCAGAAAAGCGGTTGACGATTTGGGGTGTCAGGTTGCCTCTAAACGGGTGAAGATACGCAAACGATACATGCGCCAGCGACACCCACGGCACCAGCGGCATCTGCGACGTCAGAGGGCCAGTAGCGCCATCATTGGCGCCACCTATTCCAGCGGTATGGGCTGCACCGACGCCACCATCGTTGTCAGCACACACAGCGGCGCCAGTGATAGATATCACTACGGCAGGTGAGATTGTATGCAATAGCAACGATCCCATTATGGGGTTTAACATTCCTGTAGCCGCAATGTCCAGCATAACTGCACCATTTGAGCCAATTTATGGCTCCGCAAATACTCAAAATGCAGGTATTGAGGTTGTGCGGGAGAATGTACACATTCCCCCTCATACAGGACATGCCATGCCAATTCCAATATCGTGTGCAGACGATACAATCACCATACATGTGTCGCAGCAAATGCGCCAAAAAATTGTGTTAAATCAATACGTTCATTTGTCCCAATTGCTAAAGCGGGATAACGATGTCGGTGGTGATACTCAGGGTACAGCACTGTTTGTCAATGATCAGGGTATTATTCAAGCCAAGCCCAGAATGAATAGAGACAGACTGCAGTCAATCGATCAGTGGACCGATGCTTTCATTATTTACATGCATGTATATATACAACAGCATCCGACACAAGCGTCTGACATGCTGGCGTATTTACACACAATACGACACGCTGCAGCAAATAGGAATGATATGGCATGGTTGGCATATGATGAACAGTTCAGGCTGCGTCAAGCCATCGTGCCACAATGCTGGGCTAAGCTTAATTTGGATTTATGGATACAAATTATGACGCAGGTAAACCAGGTGCGACCATCGGCAACTATAGCACAGCAGCGTGTCTCACAATATAGATTGTCTGCGTCTGCACGTCCAGCAAATGCGACGTCGGCGAAACCGCTTTGCCGCATGTACAATGCAAAAGGCGGATGTAGATTTAACCCATGCAAGTATAAACACGCATGTTCATTTTGTAATGCTAATCACGCCATGATTAATTGCGATACATTTCGGAGGCAGTCACAAGTCACATCCAAAACAGGCGTCCCCAATAAAACAAAACCATTTTAAATTAGGTTCATCCCCCGTGAATTGTGACATTTTGGAACGCGAACTTAAAATAAAAACGTATTCAAAACCGCAATGCAGCTAACGAGTTAATTAACGGGTTCAAATATGGGTTCCCACTTCAGTATGAAGGTCCGCGTAATGCTTACGAAGCAACAAACTTGGGGTCAGCATTATCGCGACCTCATGTCGTTGCCGCTAAATTAAATAATGAAATATTAGCAGGTAGAGTCGAAGGTCCCTTTAGCACGCGAATATTGCCTAATTTACGAGTTTCGCCGTTAGGACTGGTGGAGAAAAAAGGAGGTATGGATTACAGATTGATTCACCACTTATCATACCCAGCAGGGAGCTCAGTAAATGATTTTATTGACGCTGACTTATGTTCAGTGCACTACACGTCGTTTGACTCTGCGGTAGATGTTGTGCAAACTATCGGGAGACACGCTAAATTGGCAAAACTTGATATCCGTAATGCATTCAGGATCATTCCAGTGTCTCCTAATGACTACGAATTATTAGGTATGAAGCATGCAGGCCAATATTATTTTGACAAATGTTTACCGTTTGGCCTGTCTTTAAGCTGCGCGACTTTTGAGAAATTTTCAACATTTATTGAGTGGGCTGTGACAAATAAATTGGAAAGCGGTTTTATATTGCATTATTTAGACGACTTCTTATTAGCACACGCATCAGTGTCAGGATGTTACACAATGCTGACCACATTTATTACATTTTGTGAGGAATTAGGCGTGCCATTAGCTGAAGAAAAAACTGAACTTCCGAAAACTATTATCACTTTCTTAGGCATGGAAATTAATTCCGATAATATGACTGTTCGCATTCCCCAAGACAAGATAGATGATCTTAAACACAAGTTATTGGATACGTTACATAGAACTAAGACGACATTGCGCGACATGCAGTCTTTATTGGGCAGTCTGAACTTTGCGTGTAAGCAGCGTAAGACCGGGCAGAACCTTTTGTAGACGCTTGATAGATGCAACCATGGCAGAGCTAGGAAAAAATATCACCATGTAAGAATTACCCAAGAAATGAAATGTGACCTCCAAGTATGGCTTCAATTTTTAGAGCAATTTAATGGCGTTACCATAATGTCAGACAGATTATGGATTCAGAATGAGGCCATCGAGTTGTTCACTGATAGTGCCGGGGCCATAGATAAAGGTTTCGCAGCATTCTTTGCAGGTAGTTGGACATATGGCACATGGCCTGAGGACTGGGTTGCATCCGGGCTTTTAACGGATATAACATTTCTTGAATTCTTCCCAATTTTGGTGTCTGTCCATATCTGGCATAACAAAGGAGGATCATATTCCGATCTGATAATCAATCTGTGTGTCATATCCTGAACTCAATGACAAGTAGGTCACGAACTGTTATGAGGTTGGTCCGCCCGTTTGTCCTACATTGTCTAAAACACAACATTTTGTTCAGAGCTGAACATGTTCCTGGAAAAAGTAACTTAATATGCGATTCACTGTCTCGCCTAAATTTTCAGAAATTTCGCAGTCTGGCGCCGCATGCAGACGCAACTCCACAAAAAGTTCCGGCACATCTATTACAGATCTTCAAGCAGTAATCTCACGATTAACTACTAACAGTTTGTCCATTAATACACACAGGCATATCATACGGGTTTGAGGTCATTCGCACAGTTTTTACAAATAATGGGTTGGGAATTTAGGCTACCCCAAACGGTATCGGTGATAAATCTTTACATTGCGTACATGTTCCGTCAAGGGAAGTCACCCAGTACAATGGCGACATACCTAGCAGCGTTAGGTTTCGTTCATAAAATCAATGGTTACGATGACCCGACGATGTCATTTATTACGGCTAAAATACTTCTTGGAGCGAAACGTTTGAACCCACAGCGTGATATTAGACTACCCATTACATTACAAGTATTGAGGCGGTTATCCAAATCCGTAAATGTCGTCTGCACTACAAAATATGAAAGCATACTTTTTCGTTGTGCATACGTGATAGCCTTTTTCGGGTTATTTCGAGTTAGCGAGATAATATACACGTCGGCGAATGACCCACTGAGACCGATATTAATTCTCTGATGTGGTAATAGACATGACAGCCAAGCGCGCCCTATGAACGCGTGCATCACACTGCGCCGATCGAAAACCAGCCAGCATAAGGCTGTGACGGTTAACATTAATTCAATAGAGGGAGACGAAATTTGTCCAGTATCTGCACTGGTGGAATTCATTAACATTAGACTAGGGCCGGCGGTTCAGTTCTTCTGTCATGAAAATGGAACACCGTTAACTAGGTATCAATTTACTACGGTGTTGGGAAAATGTCTAACTATGCTGGGCTTACATACGGCCGGCTACAAGAGTCATAGTTTTCGTATGGGAGCATGTTCCTATTTGTATGATAGGGGTATATCGGCTTCTGACATTAAGCGTGCCGGGCGCTGGCGCAGTGATTGTTTTCAGACATATATCCGGTAGGCTATATAATGATCACATAGCATAGAATGGGTTGGGAAGCCGCGCCGCAGTGCTATAGCTAATCATCATCTAGTGTCATAAACATTATGGCTGTTAACTAGACCTCGTTTTTCAATTTGCTATAATAATAAATTTGCCGTTTGATGTCAGGGATTGTTTATATTAATTTTGTAGTTAATTTTTCATTTCCGCTATTGACACATTTGACTTTTATATAATAACATGCGTTTGTTATACAGACCTAGCCTCGAACGTATGGATAGTGGGAGACTCCATGGTTCATTGGGGTCATGCAAGGGCGTGCCATATATTGGATGCACAACTCAGGTTACCACATGTATCGATCCAATGGTTTAGTAAACGGGGTACTATTGCTCCGAACCGTCCTTGTGCAAATAAACCGCATTTTGAAAAATGAATTAGCCCCAGAACTCATTATTCTACACTGTGGAGGAAATTCCATAACGCAGATCCGATCAGGCGTGCTTTGTGCACAAGTAAAGAATGATATTGCCGCCTTGTATAGAGCAATGCCCGCGACCACAATATTGTGGTCTGATGTATTGCCTAGGCTTCATTGGCGTGGTGCTATCCACAAACGCAAAATTAATAAAAAGAGAAAAACACTTCAATCAGTCTGGTCGTGGAGCTACATTTGCGGCTGCCGGTAGGGGTCATTCCGCATCCGAGACTGACTGAAAATACGCCCTCATTGTTCCGCACGGACGGGTACATATGTCTGACGCGGGGAAATGATACTTTTAAATGCGTGGCTCACGCGATTGAGAAGTGTAGCGACCTCAGGCAACCGGATGGACTAATTCCATTGTATTTCAATGAATAACCATTTTATGGAGGAAAAGTCGGCAGACTTTAGTGGCGGATGTGACAGACTCGAACTCGCGGAATAGCAAGTAACTATGCAGAAAATTGCACTATACCACGCTGGTAATCGGGCATCTCCAGCGGAGATGGCTGGAATATGCTTTCCAAACCCGAGCCATGTAATAATCGGGCATCTCCACGCGGAGAATGGCTGGACTTATGCTCTCCAAACCCGAGCGCTGTGGATCGGCTCAAGACGAAGGCAGGGATATATTTATAAAGTCATAATATACTCAGACCATATCACGCACTGTATAGTCACATGCGGGATTGGTGAACCTTCGACTTGATCCAATCTAAGGGCGGTCTCTTGCTGAGATCAATCTACAAATCAGTTCGATGTCTGTCACAATTCCTCCATAAAGTAAGTTTCTAAGTTTGCTGGCACCATGGCCTTACCCCAAACATTGTGTCTTTGTTGTTTATGTTTCCAATACATATGGTCACGGGAGGCACGTTAAGCACTGCCCGTATCATGGTATATATTGTGTATATGCAACTTCTATTATAATAAATGGATTTATGATTATAACATAAATCACGTTATTATATGGAGGTGCAATGCTCCGCCCCCTAAGCGTAACTCTGTGAGTCACGGCGCAATAGCCAACGGGAATAGATCAGCGAGCATAAAATAGAAATTATTACAGCATTCGCCCTGTTCTGCTAGCGAAAGCTAAATAAGTTCGGGGGAGGTAGTATAATGGTGTAGGGTGGGATCATGGGGAACCGTAATACTAAGCTGTTGGACATACAGGGCAACATCAATGCACAGCGTTATATTGCTGAGGTGCTAACTCCTCTTGCAATGCCTTTCATTCGCCGCCACGGCCCTTATGTAACACTGAGGCAAGACAAGTCTCGACCGCACACAGCCAGCATCACACTTCAATAACTGGCTCGAAACAACGTTGACGTCCTTCCACGGTCTGCGGTTTCCCCTGATCTCAACACCATAGAGCACATCTGTAGCCTATTTCACCAACATTGCAAAGCATACTTTTCTAGCAAAGTATACTTTGAGGGAGAAATTTTCAATTTTACGATAAATTTATTAATTGTTATTATACTGAATTTATTACATTATCACAGCCAATTTGGCTGTGATAACGTAATACATTCAGTATAATAATTCTGCATACGTTTAATCATCAAATATATGCAGTTGTTAGTTCTATATGAAATCATGCATTTCAGGAAGAATAAATGATTACTCCTTCAAAGTATACTTTGCTAGAAAAGTATACTTTGCAATGTTGGTGAAATAGGCTACTGGAATGAGCTGGATCGTAAGGGGAGGGCCAACCACCACATTGACAACATTAGAGATCTGATAATGACTTTACAGCAGGAATGAAGGAACCTGCCTAACTAATTTTGCGTTACGTCATGTCCATACACCGTAGAATTATGGCGTGTATTCGTACAAATGGTGGCCACACACGATATTAATTACTCTGAATACAGCGGACTTATTTTTTTAGGAACAATTAATCCTTAAATATCTTTAGCACAACTGAGCCAAAGGCTCAAACGAGCTTTTGTTACCGCTTGCCGTCCGTCTGTCTACAATTTCAAAAGTCGTCTTCTGCAGAACCACTGGGCCAATGTTGGTCAAACATCACATGGATGATATATGTGTAGGGACACGTCAAATTTGTAAAATTGGAGGTCGTCGCATAATCCAAAATGGCCGCTGTGGAAAAGTAGGTCAAATTCTTAATTTTTTTTTTATTTTCATGAACCGCCGGGCATACGAAACTTGGAAAATATTATCGATAGTCAGTGCTGCAGATTTGTTAAAGTGGTGGCTCCGGGGGGTCAAGTAGGGGTCAAATTTCACGTTTGACCGAATATGGTCATGTCATATATAAAATAGAAGGTATCAACATGACGACCACTCTGTGTATTATTTATTGTCGAAATCGGATGATTACGTCATCCAAGATGGGTACATCTTCTAGTGAACCAATGGGCCAATGCTGGTCAAAACTTCACAAGGATAATCTAAGGGTGGGAGCATGTCAGATTTGTAAATTTGGAGGTCGTCGCCTAATCCAAGACGGCCGCCGTGGAAAAGTAGGTCAAATTCTTAAAATACATTCTCACGAACCACCAGACAGAGTGCAACGAAACTTGACAGGAATGATCACAATGCTCTTTCAGATTTGTAAAAATGGTTACCTAGGGGTATAAAATAGGCTGTGCGCGGGCCAACTAGGTTTCAAGTTCACATTTGACCGAATATGGTCATGTAATCTATCAAATCGAATGTATTGAGGAGACGATCACTCTGGATCTTTTTGTCTCTCGAAATCGGATGATTAGGTCATCCAAGATGGCCACCGAAACGTCAAAAGTTCATCATTAAGTTAGACAGTTCAAACGACTTCTTCTCGTGAAACGTTTGGCTAATGTTATTCAAACATCACAGGGATGATCTATGGGTGGGGGATGGGTGGGGGATTTATAAATTTGGAGGTTGTCGCATAATCCAAGATGGCCGCCGTGGAAAAGGTGGTCAAATTCTTAAATAAGTCTTCTTCTCACGTATCGCCAGCAGATTTCAACAACACTTGACAGGAATCAACTATGGTTATGTTGTATATCACTCGAAGGTATTGAGGAGCGGTTTCTATCGAAATCGGATGATTACATCATCCAAGATGGCCGCCAAATAGTCAAACCGGTATCGTTTTATTAGAGCTTTCAAACATAATTTTTTTACTAACCGCTTGACAGATGCTGACCAAACTTTATAGCCTTTCGGTGAAACATTTACATATTTGTAAAATTTGAGATCTCCACATAATCTAAGATGGCCTCTGTATGAAGTCGGACATAATCTTTAACCAATGTCTTCCCATTATAATCACCAGACTGGTTTCGACGTTGTACGAATAATGAATGTATAAAGCTCTCTCATATTTACTTATATACATATATAATAACCATGTAAGCGATATAGGGCCACAATGGTCCTCTTGTTTTTCATATTTTTTATTTTGGCCGCGTCGTCGGAGATCGCCATGATGTCACTCTTAAACGTTTCATTGCAGC
This sequence comes from Conchocele bisecta, assembly GCA_029237695.1. Taxonomy (NCBI): domain Eukaryota; kingdom Metazoa; phylum Mollusca; class Bivalvia; order Lucinida; family Thyasiridae; genus Conchocele; species Conchocele bisecta. Next base: position 148,437,834 of record CM055266.1, read on the forward strand.
ACAATTTGTCAACTGATATGGATCTACAAATTAATAAACTTCATTTTCTGTGTAGGTTTTAGTACCACCAACCTTTTTAGATTTCCAGCAATCTTTACTGGAACATGAAGGGACGTTTATAGTTCTGCTCATTATACAAGTACGATGTGTATTGTACCAGTTTACCATGTTGCTGTGCATAGATACGTACTATTTTAATGCACAATTCACAGTATAGGGACTTAACATATATATATTGCCCGGTTACAATACATGGTCACTATGCTTTGCATTTTAAATATGGACAGATTAGTTAAAAGAAAGCAGATTGGTTAAAAGTTGGTCGGGCGTCATTAATCTCCACGACGTTGTCAATAACGGCACGCTATTCATCGGCAACGTCCCTTTTCTACAAATTGCAACAACATGACGTAAAACAAGATGATTATCCCCTCGTCGGTAGGCAAACTGGGAAAGTTTTTATTAACTTACGAACCCCTTCGCCGATATTACTAATATCTGGGCATAATATGTGTCTAGGGATGCTGATTTGTTTCACATACACAACCAGGCGTGCGAAAACACAAGGTTAAGGCCACTGAGGACTTCATCTTGTTTATAAGGCACATGCGTTAAAGAAGTTTTTGATTTCTCAACAACTGATTAACTACTTCACGATTGTAATAATATTTGGCCCATAATGGTTTTTTATGTATGATGTTACGATTCCATAGTCTTCAACTTATCACCAAACCGACAGATTTAGCCAATTATAAAGTCAATGCAGTCCTGGAAGGGAAGGTACTAGCGAGTTTCCAAGTTCGGTAACCTATTTTAACTGTCTGTTCCACGTTTTGCTGCCGACGAACTTTTGGCTATTAAACATATTAAATCTAAAAATTATGTAAGTGTAAGTACTTTTTCATCAATAACAAAAAAGTCACCCTCCCCAAAACAAATTATTTGATGAAATTCCATAAAATTTTGATTTTATTCCGAAAAATCGATTTTCCTATCGGAATTTAAAATGGAGGAACAAGGAGGAGGAGGCTGTCAGGAGTAAAACAATAAATAAATGGAAATTGACTCCGAAACCTGACGATTTAGCTGGGAAATGATGTAAATAAGAAAACAAAAGTTAGATTTTGAAAATCGGTCCACAAATAAAAAATTATTTAAACAAATATATGTTTTGCCCCCACGTTACATACCCATAGGAAATTTTTTTTTTCGCAATAAAATCAATATTTGATGGAATTTCATCAAATAGTTTTTTGGGGAGGGTGAATTTTTTGTTATTGATGAAAAGTTATTTACATTTAATTGTTTTTTAGATTTAATGTGTTTAATAGCCAAAAGTTCGTCTGCACACAAACGTGGAACAGACAGTAGTATATACGCATACGCCAGTGTCTATGCGGGTGGCAGCGGATCTGCACTGTTCGCCATTACAAGCATTACATAGCGTTATCAGGCTAAAGGAGTGTGCTATTTTATCAGTAGTTACCACAAATCCAATAAGTGTACTTTCTATAGTCACAGCCACAAATGAGACACGCCATGTGATTTTGTACCTTCGGACATGTGCGTAATTTCATGAAATGCGTTTACAAAATTTACAATATTTTCCGTAAATAGTGTCAAAAGTTGACAACATTTTCAGAGTACATGCAGCATACATACATACCGGTACTTTGACAATTTTGTCAACTTTGAACTTTATTTATGAAAACTATTGGTAATTTTGTAAACGTATTTAATGAAATTACGCAGATGTCCGAAGGTACACAATCACACATGGCGTGTCGCAGATGTGTTCTTCACTGTTGTTTTTCAGGGTGCTGGAGACGATGTCGACAATGGATCGTGGTTCTGTAGCCGATTTCACCAACATTGCTAAGCATACTTATCTATAGTCTGTTTCACGAAACCTGCCCAAATGTTACGGCTATATAAACAATGCAAAAACAATATTACAGAGACCACCAAATGCAGCTTAACAAGACGCGTTTGATGCGCCATATTTCATCAAAATCCGTTACGTAATAAGGACACTATAAAATAATACGTACTTTGAATCGGTATTTGTTGTTGTTGTTAGTACCACGTGATCATACACCTTGGTGTTTAATCGGACCAGTGGCGGACCAATGCTTTCAAAATGTGGTCTCAGTTTCATGTGATGCGATCCATGTCGTATTGTTTGTGATAAACATTTTTATTTAGCGTACGTGAATGACTGCATCTTGATACTATTTGGCCACAATATGAGTCTATGGTTGGTGCTTTGTTTCGTTTAAGACCCACGTCCGACCGCCCAAGGTCAAGGTCACTGAGGATTTTGTGTTGTTTTTGTTATTATTATTGTCAAGGCTACCGGCGAGGGGATTAGCTTCGCTAAATGATTCCAGTTCTTGTTCTATAACATTCCAGACCACTGACAGGGTATATAATTGAGACACGCCATGTGCTTTTGTACCTTCGGACATTTTTTGCTTATATTAAAGGGTGGGAATTTGAAAATATTGCTCCACTCCTTGGAATCGAACCCCGGTCTCCCTCGCGACAGGCGGGGATACTTACCACTATACGAACGACGATGGCATCTGCATAATTTCATTAAATACGTTACAAAATTTACAATATTTTTCATAAATAAAGTCAGAAGTTGACAAAATGTTCAAAGTACAGGCACAGGTTGAAGTAACGGACCAAGGTCTATAAATACATTAAATATACCTAAAAGTATCAATAAGTGTAAACAAAAATAAGTTAAACTTTTTTGTACTCCCTGTTATAACACTTTACCAATGTTCCTATGTATTTTATGGGCCGTACTCGGACGGCCTCGAGACAACAGACTCTCACGAAACAATTAACCGATTTATATCATGTTAGCCTATTGCAGAAATGATGTAGTCCCCGATGCGCTATGTAATGTGTTCTAACAGGGAGTAAACTTTTTTTCACCTTCTTTCTCCCCCACTTATTGCTATTTTTAGGTATATTTAATGTATGTATAGACCTTCGTCCCCTACTTCAACCTGTACATACGGTACGGAATATAATTCCGCATATACCCTGAAAACTTTGTCACCGTTTGACGCCATTTACGGAAAATATTGTAAATTTTGTAAACGTATTTCATGAAATTACGCAGATGCCCGAAGATACAAAATGACATCGCGTGTCTCATATGGGCATGCACTATTGAGGCTAGAGTTAGAGTTGGAACAACAGTTATTAACCCTTTCAATCCTAAGGAACTGGAATGGACTGTGACATGCTAATGTTCCGACCAATCCAATGGTCACACAGTGATTTTCAGATTCGTCCATTTATGAAAAGGGGGTGTTTTTGTTCTAAAAAATATTAAAATTACAAAAACACCCCATTTGCATAAATGGACTAGTCTGAAAATCATTTTGTGACAATTGAATTGGTTGCAAAATTAACATATATCAAAATCCATTCCAGTTACTTGGGGTGAAAAGGTTAAAAGCGGGTTATTGCTCCATCCACCTGTACGCGCGTCTCTCTATTTGTATCTCAGTCAGATATTCATGTTTGATATAATGCTGCTATTGAATGCCTTGTACAGGGTAACCTCTCTAAACCGGACTCAAGAACACATATGTGATCTTATTTTTGATGAGTGTATCGGTCATTTATCACTGGTGATACTGTGTATCGGTCATTTATCAGGTCATTTATCACTGGTGATACTGTGTATCGGTCATTTATCACTGGTGATACTGTGTATCGGTCATTTATCACTGGTGATACTGTCTCTTCATGATCGCATAGCACACAGCGCTATGGCTCAGAGAAATCAAATACCTGATTTATAAGGAAATCTCTCTAAACCGGACATCCTGTGGACCACCCAGGGTGTCCGGTTTAGAGAGGCTTCACTGTACCGGTAATAACCTTACCCTTATCTCACACTCGCAACTAATCCACTGCCAACCTCCAACTCCAAGTACAGCCCAGCGTTCCCTTCCAGAAACCAATACCCCAGCCACTTGGCACCGCTCTATTCCAAAACCCAATCACCGTCAGTAAAATACCCAATCATTGACGCTAGATCTATTCAACGCATCACTTTCTAGATTGTTATGTGTAAGGATACAAAATGGATCCCGATGTATATACAAATAAGAACGCGGAAACAGCTCATATATAGTGACCCGATATGCCTTATAATTTCTCATTCTATTCGTAATATTGTCCGTATAACACAGTCTCAACTACGTAGCTCGTTAGTAACTATGTGGTGAGAAAAATAAAACGCATGATCCAAAAACTAAAATATCGGAGTCAATTGATTGAGGGTTATTCAAAAAGTGTCTTACCGCAAATAATAGTGCCAGTCGCAGATTAGGGTTAGAACTATAATCACTGTTAGGCAGACATGCCAAATAGTAGGCTTATACATTCAATATAAGAATGAATGGCCTTTTTGTGGAATTTATCGGGTTATAAACGGAAGGCCTCGTCCAGTATTCCCGCGACTTTTCCAAGTTTATATCCCCGATAAATTCCACAAAAAGGCCATTCATTCCTTATAATTGCAGCATTTGAAATAAATTCATCAAGAAAATGTGTTTATTTTCCGTTTTCTTAAGAATTATTTTAGCTGCGCCTCACGGTTACGGGAAGTAGTTCGGCGTGGGAGTTTACTGGGATATACATTTTGGACAGAGACTTGTTCCGGGCCAATCACATCTTAGGGAATTGTGTAAATATTTTTGTGCTGGTATTATCAGTTTGTGAGAAGTGTAGCTTAGAGTAGAATATGGGGTCCTTTCACCCATAGGTAACTGGAATAGATTGTATATGTTGATTTCCGGACCAATCCAATCGTCACAAAATGATTTTCAGACTATGAAATGTTTTTGTTTTGTTCTCAAAAATGTGAAAATTCCTTGCAAAAAGTGCAGATCCTGATGAGACGGCTCGTCACGAGCCGGCTTATCTGGAGCTACACTATTTGCCAATACCACAATACAGGCCTGTTTCAGAAATTCACAAGTATTCAGCCAACTGACAAAGCGCAGATTTATAATGTAAATGTGCAGTGAACATTTGGAAATGTGCCAAACAAGGCACATCAGGTAATTCCAGAAAAACAGGTTAAAGGAACATGACCACTCAGTAGGCACAAACTGTTCTTTATATCAGAGATATCATACGAGACATTTTCTGGCAAAACACTTTGAGCCATTTTGAGCAAGACACTTTATCCACACTGCTCCAGTTCACCCAGCTGTAAATGGGTACCGATAATTCGTAGTTGCTCTGTAAATACGAATTACCGGCTTCTCTCAAAAATCTCTACCTCCGTTCTTTCTCCCATTCTTGGGAGACGGCATGCAAGGTCCTAGAGCCAGTGCCGCCGTTAAATATAAGCCAAAAAATAAACATTCATTCACCATTACCCCACCATTACCCCACATTATTATACATGTACATTTTATATCAGACGTTATTTTCTACACTGATATCAGGCGCGATAACTGTGTTTCCTTCAAATGTTAACGGACGTTACTATTTAGTCCCTGTATTTATTTTTTGATGTGCAATGATCATACTTTATAATCTGTCGAACCATTTTTTTCTTCAGATGAAGCATTTAATTAATATAAATAATTAAAAATTATCGTGCCTCATTTGCATATGAAAATAGCCTGATACCACCGCGAGTCACTATCAGTAAAATAACTATTACTAAATGATTATATCTGTATAGCGGGCCCTGGTAATTTTTAGAACTGGTGGAATAGTGACACAATTATACACTTATTTAATTCCTATAAAGAACATGTTGTGCCTACTGAGTGGGCATGTACCTTTAACTGGTTTGCGTATTTTAGCACATCCGCTGCATATAATGCCCTGGTGCTTAGAAACTTGACATTTATTAATTAATTTATTTATTATCTTTATGTCCTCCTATTGGAGATTATAAATTCATAAATCATTAGGTATATGTGTTAGTAGAATATTATAGGAATGAATGGCCTTTTTGTGGAATTTATCGGGGTATAAACTTGGAAAAGTCGCGGGAATACTGGACGAAGGCCGGAACGTCCCAGTATTCCCGCGACTTTTCCAAGTTTATGTCCCCGATAAATTCCACAAAAAGGGGCCTTGGTCCAGTATTCCCGCGACTTTTCCAAGTTTATACCCCGATAAATTCCACAAAAAGGTCATTTATTCCTTATAATTCCAGCATTTGAAATAAATTCATCAAGAAAATGTGTTTATTTTGACAGACGGCAGCCATTTGTTTACATTGACAGCACTGACTGCGCACCTGTAAAAAGTATTTCGGCGTGGGAGTTTACTGGGATATACATTTTGGACAGACTTGCTACGGGCCAATCAAATGTTAGGGAATTGTGTAAATATTTTTGTGCTGGAATTATATACATGTAAACAGCAATGTTGGTGACAAAATGAGAAACATATGGTGGATATGGTCAGTAATCCAGGTCAATCCGGGCGAAAATGAAACTAACTTGCTGCAAAACTATGTTTTATTGAGAGAAAAAAATGAAATAACAGTAGACAACAATTTCGTTTCTCGTATTCTAAAGATCAGTGGAATAGTACAAAAAGATGAAAGGAACAGTCAATGTTAGATAATCAGGGGTGAACGGGTTAACGAACTCAAAGTCTACATGACGCCTTCACAATAAGGGACACACATGTCCCAAATAATGTACAGATATCGTGCACACTGCGCTATATAAGGACTCGTTCACACGAGATAAGGCAGATGCTTAGTGACTACCTTGACACCCACACAATGAACGTGAACGTACTCTTCTGTGTCGCACTCATTGTCGCCGTCTTCGGTAAGCAATGCTTTATTATTTTACATAATTACAAATGCCCACACGACACATACAAAACAACAACTGCCCGCAATCTACTATAAGGTTCGACAATGTCCAGCTGTGGGTAAACGTTTGCCGTGGCACGAGGGAACTGTTTGAACCCCAATGCCGTAGGCCGAGCAGTTCCCGAGTGTCACGACAAGCGTTCACCCACGACTGGATGGTTGAACGTTATAGTGTTACATTTCCGTCGGAAATATCATGCAATTTAACCATTTGAACCCGAAATCCCGCTATATCGGTTTATGCAAAAAGTGCAGATCCAGATGAGCCGGCTCGTAACGAGCTGTCTCATCAGGATCTGCACTTTTTGAAAGTAATGTTCATAATGTTGAAAACAAAAAACACCCCCTTTTCATAAATGGACTAGTCTGAAAATTATTTTGTGACAATTGGATTGGTTGCAAAATTAACATCAAATTCCATTCCAGTTACTTATGGTTGTAAGGGTTAAAGAGTAAACCCACTTGAACGATCCGGCTACTACTATACCATCTCACATACATCCCCGGTCGCATTGATGAGTATCAAGGTGCATGATCACGTGGTTACAACAACAACAACAATTACTGAAACTTCCAGAAGCGCCTACGATTCACAGTACATAATCTTTTATAGTGTCCTTATTATGTAACGGGTTTTAGTGAAATATGTTAAGCTGCATTTGGTGGTCTCGGTACTTTGGGTCAAACTTCTGTCGTTTTTGCGAAGAATCGATTTCCGTGTTTACTGACATGGAAATCGATTCTTCGCAACAACGACATAAGTATGTGCCGAACTCCTGAGACCACCAAATGCAGTTCATTAAGACGCTGCACGCTTTCAACACTTTCAGCCATTGTTGTTGTTGTTATAACCACGTGATCATGCACATTGAGTATGGACTGAAAGTTTATACGCTGATGCATTCTATAGAAATGGTTATTCCTTATAATTACAACATAATACAAATTTAAAAGTGAATAAAATGATTTGAAATAAAATTGTGTTCATAGTTTTCTTTCCACATTCCAACAACAAGTGTACATCAATACTTTGGCTACCCATGACCAATTACAATGCTCAGAATCGGGTACAGCTATTTTAGTTGGAATTAACACTTTCAAACCTAAGTAACTTGAATGGGCTGTGATTTTCCGACCAATCCAATCATCACAAAATGATTTTCAAACTAGTGCAGTTATAAAAATTTCATTTTTACTAAAAATATGAAAATTACGTGCAAAACGTGCAGCAGATCCTGATGAGACGGCTCGTTACGAGCCGGCTCATTTGGATATACACTGCTTGAAAACATCACAAAAGAGGTCTGTAGTGTGAAAGGGTTTGATCTGGGGGCCGTGTCACTAAGCTTCGTACGACTAAAATGTTCGTAAGAGAAAAATTATGATAGTTTGTAAATTTCACAATGTTTTCTTGTAAACAATTATTTGATTTACATTTATTGAGCATATGCTGCATATGCAGCCTATGCTCAATAAAGGTAAATCCATCAATTGAACTTTCCAGACAATCCTAAATATGCACTTACGAACATTTTAGTCGTACGAAGTTTAGTGAAACGGCCCCCCAGGGGTGGAACCATGTATTAGGCTTAGATTGGGCGTGGATTGTCATCAACTGTAATTGAGGCACACTTAAAACCTTTGAGGGGGGGGGGGGCGGGGGGGGGGGGGGGGGCGGTGGGGGCTGTGAATGTAGAATAGTGCTAGTGGAATAATATAATGCTAATTCATCTGAATTTGTATCTAACTGTTTATTCTGTGTTGCTCCCCGGAAAAACTTTGAAAATCAGAAAATTCAATGGTGCGCATTTATCCCGTTCCCATGCAGAATACCCGTACATTCTAAATATGTTTCTGCAATTTTTCTCATGCGTCATCAAAAGTACAGTGAAACCTCTCTAAACCGGACACACTGGGAAGTCCAATACAGTTGTCCATGTTTTGCGATGGCGAACAGACAGCACCACCGGAGTTAAATGACAATGAAACGCATCAATATTACCAATATATATGTCTCAATGTGCATGATCACGTGGTTACAACAACAACAACGTCGCCCACTCCAAAGTATGTATTATTTGATATTTTCCTTAATATACAACGCATTTTGATGAAATATGGCGCAGCAAACGTGTCTTCATGAGCTGCATTTGGTAATTTGGCACAGACTTATGTCGTTTTTGCGAAGAATCGATTTCCGTGTTGGAGACACGGAAATCGATTCTTCGCAAAAACGTCAGAAGTTTGGGCGAAAATACAGAGACCACCAAATGCAGCTTAACAAGACGCATTTGATGCGCAATATTTCATCAAAATCCGTTACGTAATAAAGACACGATAAAAGAATACGTACTTTGAATCGGTACTTGTTGTTGTTGTTAGTACCAGGTGATCATACACCTTGTGTCTACATGGTGTCAGGTTTAGAGAGGTTCCACTGTATATGTTGTTACCACTCCTATCGAGACAGTTTAGGTGAAAAATAAGAAAACAATATAAACATGATCACATTTTAGAGGGGGCGTGTGACTGATTACTAGTATCATGTTGTTTTTCAGCGGCGGTGGAGAGCAACCGCTGTGGAGGTCAGCACCATGACGACGCGACCATCTGCAACCACACGTGCCCGGCCACAGATATGAAGGCATGCGAATATGGAATATGTACCTGCCGTGAGTATTTATAAGGTGGACGATTTAATCGGCTACTCCGGGTATGGAAGGTTTTTCGAGCCAATTCCCACTCTTAAATATAAGATAACTAAATAATCGGCTACTTGTATATAATATATGCGTGCCACATCTGTAAAACCTATATTGTCAGGGGCAGATCCAGCATTTTGGGAATGGGGGGGGGGGGGGGGGGGGGGGGCGGGGGTTGTGCTATTTTCGAGCTCCATGGATATACATTAGTCCTGGGGGGGGGGGGGGCATGCCCCGGACCCCCCTATCATATGTTAGGGGGGTCCGGGGGCATGCCCCAGGACAAATATCTAGATGTCCAGAAATGCACTTTCCTGTGTTTTACGGCATTTAAATTCAGTCTCCAACTGCTGGTAAACTGTGATCTATGTAAACTCCGTGGCTGAGCAACCCCCCCCCCTCCAGAACCGCCCCTGATTGTAAATACTGCTGCTTATTATGGGACAGATTCATAAAGGGCATGCCTAAAGTCCTTTTGTATATACAATTAGCAACACGATTGTCTAATAAGATTGGGTGAAAATCAAAGCCGCAACAAACTGCTTTCTATGGCATATATTGTCAATGGTTCGTTGACTTGTCAGTCATGATCATTTATTGAACAGTATATATTTTAGAATATATATCTTATTTTTATGATTAAGAATAAATATACATGCATATGCTTTGTAAATAATAAATGTCCATATATCCTCCCTGAGATTTATGAGGAGTTTTGATATGTTTTAATGATATTCTGGACATATACTGAAAACTTACGCTTTATGCATTTTCCCAATATCCTCGGCTACTAATGATATAAAGTGAAGGTAGAATCGTTCTTACACGTATCGTGGTCTAGAATATGTGGATACCTCCTACATTCGGTCTCACAATTTTTTAACTGTACTGTGTTTTTCTTTCGGAGACCAACTATCACACCATGTAAACATGCAGTGAAATAGACCTACATTATTAGTAAGTCGGGGGCTACACTGGTCATTACTTCTGTTACTTACAATACTTATCTGTTTAGACCTTACGATATGATATTAACATAGCCCCTGATCAGACCGTTTCTTATTAACTACCTTGACACAGTATAAGCCACAAATCCCCTGTTGGTAAAATGGACCGTACAACATATGATACCAGTGTAGCCTCAGATCAGAATGTTTTCGTGACTATATTAATATAGTAGAATGCGCAAGTCTCACGTGGGCAAAATAGTCCGTACAGCATATGGTATCAGTGTAACCTCATAGTAGAATATCTCAGTAACTACATTAGCACAGTATAATGTACAATTCCCGATTTGGCAAAATGTATCTTACATCATATGATATCAGTGTAGCTCAGATCAGAATATTTTAACAACTACCTTAATATATACATATATTACAAGAATGTAGCGCGAGATCAGACCGTGCATTCGCGCAGTCTGATATGGTACTACATTGTTTTACCATTTTAATGAGCTGACGTGATACCAGCAGCAATCGCAAAATAAATTAAATACGTAATAAATGATGATATTGCAGGAATTATGTCCACAACTCTTGTTGGTATCTATATTTGCTCAACACTGCATGTCTTGTAAACAATACATATGAATCTTACTAGTAAATAATATGTATTGCCTACACAGTCTATCATACTTAGACATCTTGCATGTAAAATAAATACTTCATTGTGAAAAAAAAAAATAAACTGTTGTATTATCACACATAACATCACAGTTAGACCATTTAATTGTATAAGACACATACCATTGTAGTAAAAAACACACACGACAACCTCTTCCAACGGAATATGCACCTACTCCACGACATAAGACACGTTCGTATTCATTCCTTGTCCCCCGTCCCCATCCCCATTTATTACTCACACATGGCACAAATATGGCAATACAAAAGTAGGTCAAACATAGCTCATAATATCTGGGTGAATAATACAAATAAACAAGTTTCACAAGCAGTTGTGAAAATTAAATCATGTTTTTCAAAATCCAATAAACTATGGGTACTCAAATAAAATTATGCAGTTGTAATGTGAATGGGCTTGGAGATCAAACTAAACGTAAACAAATATTTAGTTGGCTAAAACAAAAGAAATTCTCGATATGTTTCCTCCAAGAACTCCACTGTACACATGAACATAAAGAAATTTGGAAGAAACAATGGGGTCAAGACATTTTTATAAGTGGAGACAGCTCCAATAGCAAAGGTATTGGTATTTTAATTAATCTAACGTCGACATACGAATTACTTGAGCATAAAGAAGTAATACAGGGGCGCCTACAGATATAAACAATTAAATGATTCGATACAACAATAATATTATTAAATATATATGGACCAAATGATGATGACGTAACATTTTTCTCAAGAATAGAACAATTAATTTTAGAGAATAACAGTGAAAGTATGGTTATAGGAGGGGATTTCAACAATGTACTCAATTTCGAAGTCGACAAATTAAATGGAAATACTGTTACATATAGAAAATGTTCGCAAAAAATAAACGATATTATCAACAACAATGATTTATATGATATATTTAGAGTCAGGCATCCAGACAAAAAACGATTCACGTGGCATTCTAACCACAAACCACCCATATTTTGTAGATTAGACTACTTTCTTATAACAGCGAATATGCTAAATAATGTCATAGAATGCGACATAATTTCCGGATTTCTTTCAGATCATTCGGCAATTAATTTAAATTTGAATTTATGCCAAACAGTCAGAGGAAGTGGCTATTTTAAATTAAATAATAGTTTACTACTACAAAATGAATTTAAACAAAAAATAAAAGATACAATACACGAAACTGCTACCAATAATAACGGGTGTAACCCAAACACGATGTGGGAGCTCAATAAAAGGTTCAATTCGAAATGAAGCAATCAAATACTCCTGTAAACTAAAAGAAACAAAGGGAGGAGAAACTAAAATAGAAGAAACAATTCGACAATTGGAAAAACAAATAACTGAAAACCCAACCAATCAAGATGTAGCAGACAAACTCAATTTAGAAAAAAGTAAACTTGATAACATAAACGAAGAAAAAACAAAAGGAATACTTCTAAGATCAAAAGCTGAATGGGTGGAAGGTGCTGAAAAAAATACAAAATATTTCTCAAACATGGAGAAAAAACGATCAGAATAACGAACAATTAAACAGCTAAACATACAGAATAACATCGAAACAGACTATGCCAATATTTTGAAGCATGTTAAAGATTATTACGAAGGTATTTATAGCGAGGACTTGAACTTGGATAATGATGATAGTAGCTTTTTAAATTCGACAGAACATAAAAACTAAATGACGATGAGAAACAATCATGTGACGGTATCATAAACGAATTTTATAAACTATACTGGAATGATATAAAGCAATATTATATCAACTCGATAAATTACTCGTATGCAAATGGAACGCTAACGGAGCTCCAAAAACAAGGCATAATTACTCTATTACCAAAAAAGGACAAGAATACACTCTTTATTGAAAACTGGAGACCGATATCACTTTTAAATGTTGACTATAAAATTGCAACAAAGGTAATAGCTAACAGAATAAAAAAAGTATTGAACATCTTGATAAATGTTAACCAGACAGGGTTCATTAAAGGAAGATATATTGGAGAAAATGTAAGAACCCTTATGGAAATAATTGATGACACAAATGAGAACAATAAAACGGGAATTATATTTTTTGCAGACTTTCAAAAAGCTTTCGATAGTCTAAGCCATAAATTTACAATTAAATGTCTAAAGCATCTCAACTTTGACAACTCGCTAATTCAATGGGTAGCGCTATTTTACAAAGATGCTAAAAGCTGTATCACAAATAACGGTCATTTATCCAGTTTCTTTAATGTTAAAAAAGGCGTCAGACAAGGCTGTCCTTTATCAGCATACATTTTCATTCTATGCATAGAACTATTGTCACCCAAAATTAGCAGTAATACAAATATTAAAGGTCAATTATTTGGTGGGGAAGAAATAAAACAAACACTTTTCGCAGATGATGCAAGCTTCACACTTGATGGAATAGAAAAATCGTTTAAAGAAAAGGAAAATGTACTATTTTAAAATTGGGAGTAACTAGATATAACAATATAAATGGTGCAACAGTAACTTATATACATGGTCCAATGAACAAGCCACTACTTTAGGAATAACTTTTACAAACGATAAAACAAAACTGCAAATACTAAATCTAACACCCAAAATTAAGTCATTCCAGAACTGCCTTAATAGGTGGAAAAGATGGAACCTAACACTAATAGGAAAAATAGCGGTATTAAAAACGTTTGCATTCCCTAAACTGGTGTATCCGCTAACAGTACTAGAAAATCCTTCCGATGAAATCATTAAAGAAATTAATACATATATGTACGACTTTCTTTGGGATGGAAAACCTGATGTAGAAAAACAATTATTCAAAACTACGAAAATTGTGGATTAAAAATGATAAATATTCACGCCTTTTTGCATTCATTAAAAGCATCTTGGATAAAAAGATTAAAGGGATCACAAAATCAATGGAAAACAGCCTATAACAATGAACTGAACAAGCATGGTGGTGATTTACTGTTCAAATGCAATTTTAATCAAGTTAATGCAAACCTGTTAATCAAAAAGTATACTTTTTTAGGTGAGATTGTTACATCGTGGAGTAAAATTAACTACAGACATAAACATCCTGTCATAGCTGATGAAATATTATGGCATAATACTAATATCAAACAAAACAACAATACACTGTTTTATAAAGACTGGTAGGATGAAGGGATAATGTATATAAGAAATATTTACGATTACAGAACAAAACACTTCTATACATTTAATGAACTGAAAGATTTGTACAATTTGAACAAGACTTCACACTAATAGGTAATATTAAAGACGAATGGAAAGAAACACTTAGAACAGAAAGTATTAACACAGTCACACCTGAATATCTAATTTCAAAAATAAAACGGCTAATAAGATGCTATATGAAAAACAAATCGATGCAATGCAATTACCTATACTAAAACACACCGTTAAATGGGAAAATTAATTAAATATTCAAAATTTTGAATGGAAGCAAATATTTATATCACCTATCAAAAGTACTATTAGCACAAAACTAAGAGCATTCCAGTGCAAATACCTAATGAGAATAATACCAAACAACTCCTTCCTATTTGCATGTAACTTGAAACCATCAAATCTGTGTGAATTTTGTAATATGAACGTAGACTCAAATAAACATATGTTTTTGGAATGTCAAACTATCCAAACCTTTTGGTCGGAACTAGATGAACTATTGAAATCGAAACTAAATTACAATGCGAATCTAAGCTACGAAAACATCTCATTTTGTAATATTAACGTAGTATCCAAACAAAAGTCAGTTCTAATCAATTTCATTATCCTTCTAGCAAAATATTTTATCTTCAAATGTAAATGTTGCTCAATATTGCCAATACTAAACTCATTTAATATGTATTTACAAAAAACAATCCTGATTGAAGAAAAAATCGCGACAATGAAAGATAAATTGATGCAATTTAATGCAAAATGGAATGATTTTCGCTTAAACTAAAATTTGCCAAAGTACCTACAAATTAGTTTTTTCATACGCACACACACACATATATATATATACAATGCCAAATATAGTATCCACCTTTTTTTTTTAAACCGAGACCCAGCCCCCACACCCATTTATACTTTTAAAGACACAAAACACTGTTTATCTTCATAAATTGTTTAACATTTTGTGAACAAATGCATTGTAAACATTGTGTATGTACATGTATATATTATCTCTATAAAGTGTTTAATCGTTTCTGTACAAATGCATTGCAAACATTGTGTATGTACATGTATGTATTATATGTAACAAAGAGAATTAAAAATTGAAATACAAAAAAGAATCGTTCTACATGATAGTGAAGAAACGTACAGAATGGACGATTGCGGAATTCATAATTGTAATACATATTTAATTAAAAGTGTACTGCATCATTAGCATATCTGTAGCATATAAAATAAAACACTGAAGCTTTTGGTCACATGATGTAAGCACAATTCCGGTACTAAGCCAAATAATTCCCTATTGTTGGACATTTATACGTTGAATGTTTCTTTCCTAGGAGTAAATGAACCTATTAGTTTATTCATGCAGATCCAGTGCAGATAGGCTGTAGGTCATGTAGAAGTAGGTCCCAGCATCCATACGAATAGTGAAAGTTGGAGAGACTGGCCTTATTGGATGGGATTCGGTTGCAAAACTAACTTATAAAATGTATCAGTTTCCACAGCGGTGCGGCCTAACTGCCAATAACAGGCTATCAGTTTAGTCCATGTTCCCATTCAACCTACTAGCTGCACGTTTTCCGCTTTGTAGCCAATTAGATTGCAATATATCGCTACACCACAGTCAACGGGGTAAAACTTTATTCGGGATAACATTTCCATTTAGCGCACTGAAATATAGCAATACTCTGCAGGGCGTTAACGTTCATACTTTGCCAAATCGTTATTGATAGAGAATTCTACAATATGAGACAAAATATTATCATAAACTCACGTAATAAAGTGTGTATTAGCAAAATTCTTAGGTCACTTTCTGCGAAGTACAAAGTAAACAAAGAACGTTGCAAACGCAAATTTGGAAATACTACTCCGTCATATAATGTAATGCAATGTACTGTCGTGTAATTAGTGTAATTACTGTCTTTTTCGCGACTGTCTGTTGCAATTTTACGGCCATATAAACAATTCAAAAACAATATTGTTTCGATAATATTAAATTTTAGCAAAATTTAAGATTAGCCTTATTTTTATTTCTTTAAATTTGGTCAAATATTGATTTTTATTACGAAAAATGATTTCTCTATGGGAACTTTAACATGACGAAATAGAACTGGTGCATGTGCAGGAGGAGTCTACAAACGAAAAAACCTCACTAGATAGTTTGGAAATGAAGTAGTATATAGGGATTCAAAATGATACCACCTACCGTGATATCATTTATAACCCTCTATAATACCCCCACCACCCCCGAAAAAATCAAAAATTGGTTAACGAGGAAATTGTCCCCCACCACCCCCGAAAAATCCAAAATTGGTTGTGAAAACAAAACATAATGTTTTCACAGCAAATTTATGAAAAGAGGGAGTCCCAATTATATTGGTAATTGACTTTTTTCAAAAGTCGAAATCATTAATGCAAGTACAATAGTTTATATTCCAACACCCCATTTTTCTCCTCCGATATAGCTAATTTATTTCGCAGATCAGCAACTAATTCTGCCAGCTCTAGTCTACCGCGTTCACCTTTAGCCACAGGGCAGCGTAGTTGCTTATGTCTACAAAGAATTTGGGCACTAACGAATTTACAAGGGCATCTGGGGCATTGAAATTGTGGGGGGACACAAGGAAATTTTCTACGTCTCGCTAGATGCCTTCGTAGATAGTCTTTACGCGTAAACGTCTTACAACAAGTCTCACACTCCATTATATATGTATTTATATATATATATGTATATGTTTATATTCAATTGGAAGTGAAGAAAAAAAAATGTTTTCATGACCAATTGAACAGATACATTTCATAGGTTATACAAAAAGTATATTACAGAAAATATGATAACGCCAGAAATCGAAAGTTTGAGAAGGGAAGCCGAATCTCTAGGGATTACTTATAGTAAACGGTTGAGAGTTAGGGGGCTGACAAATTTGATAAACGCCACAAAGAATGAGGCGTTTATGAAGCGGTTTACCCGCGCCTATAAAAGAGGGGCATTTAAAGACCTCTCACTAGCGGAGGAAGTTGGTAACAGAATTCAAAAAGAAAATATTGCGGAGCTAAGGGCTAGTGTAATTAATTCTAAAGAATTACCTTCAAGCACAAATAATTTGTCTCAAATTAATTACACACAGGTGACCAAATACCAAATAAAAGATCTATAGTTCGCGCGATAGTGGAAAAAGGTGAAGAAATATTGGGGGCTCACGATGAAACATTGGAAAAGGTAGAAAATGGAAGACGGGTAGTTACATTATCCTTTCGTAAAAACATTAACATTAACGAGTCTGAACGCATGTCCGATAAACTCGCTCCGTATCTAACAACAAATTTTTATTTGAGATATTCATATTCTTACAAGCTAGAACATATGGAGGAAACTAAAAATGGAAAACCTATAACTCTAATATTTCATAAAAATCTCGGTGGTAGCGAACCACTATCATCAATGAAAACCGTTAAAAAATGGCTGTCAGATAAGGAGCAAACACGAATAATGTCCGATAAAATAGACAGACCGAATACAAAGTGGAAGTTTGTCAGATGGGTAGAGGTTTTCGTAAAGCTAATACAGGGCAGTAGGGGAATAGATTTGGGACTACAATCCAAAGAAGCAGCAGGAGGAGAACTTCCAGAATGGTTGAAGAATAAAAAAGGTATGTATTCTTTAGATAAGTATAATGACAACCTTTGTCTGTTCAGATGTTTAGCGATGCATATGACAGGTAACAGACCAGACAGATGTACGGACAAAGCGAGAGAATTTAGAAAGCAATATTTCGGTAATAATGTGGTTTCACCAATTCCTTTTTCAGACCTGAAAAAGGTTGAAGAGTTTTTTAAAATCGGTATAGAAGTATATCAACCGACCGAATGTGACGTATGGTGGTTGAAAAAGGTTCCAGCACACTACAAGGAAATAGGTAGTAAACCAATGACAATAGGACTGTTTAATAATCACGCATTTCTGATAAAAAACCTTAAAAACCTATCTAAAATTTACGCCTGCGATAATTGCAAACAGAAATTCACGACAGCGAGTAATATGAAGAGACACGGACCAAAATGTATGAAAGGTGAGACAAAAATAGTATGTGATGGTAATTATTTAGAGCGCCCGCGTTTCGTCGTTCGAGAAAGCGTTTTACCCTACCCAAAAAGTTCTAAACAGTTATGGGGGCGATCGATTGGATGTGTTCTGTGGAAAAAAGCGAGTGGGGAATTCACATTCACCACGAACAGTGCGGACACGGGGGTGAAAGATGGATTTTAGGAGCTCCAGTAGATGGATACTGCCAAGAAAACAATACCGTATATCAATATCATGGCTGTTACTGGCACGGGTGCGAGATTCATGCAAAGCATAGAAAAAAAAGAACGCTTATCCACTATGAGAAGAGACATTTATTAGAAGAAGCAAAGAATTCAACCTAGTAGTTAGTGGGTGGGAATGCGAATTCCAAAGAACGGGTAAAGATATAAAGATCGGTTGCGACACTACTCTTTATCCATATCAGATAGTATATGATTTTGAGGCGTATCTCAACCCAGAATTTAAAACGCTAGGTAATAGTTTAGAGTACGAAGCCGAGCACGTTCCGGTAAGCGTTAGTATAGGAGATAATTTCTCAGGAACAGTAACTCATATTTGTGATGAAGATCCCGCAAAACTTATAGAAAAATTCGTAGAAGATTTGAAAGTCAGGGGAAAAGCTATAAGAGAAGAAGTGTGGTCAAGATATGGGTTTAATACAGAACATTTACGTAAAAACCAAATCGCCAAGATCGAACAGTGGATAGAGCAAGTACCGGTTATAGGTTTTAACAGCAGTAAGTACGATATAAACTTAATAAAGAAATACCTAGTAGGCGAACTGGCATCAACAACAAAGAAAGTAATGGTCGGAAAACGTGCAAACGCAACAATATATCTATTTACTCCAGAGTTTAGATTTCTTGATGTAATACTTTATCTAGGACCTGGTGTAAGTTACGATAGTTGGATAAAAGCCTACGAATGCAAAGGACAGAAATCTTTCTTTCCTTACGAGTGGTTCGATTCTCCAGACAAACTGGATTACCCAGGACTACCGGATATAGAGAATTGGTATTCCAAACTATCTGGGAAAATGTTACTAGATGAAACAGAATTAAGTAAATGTCGTAGAATTTTCAAAGAACAGAATATGAAAACTTTCAGAGATTGGTTGAAATATTATAACGATTTAGATGTAGCACCGTTCCTAGAAGCGGTGGAAAAAATGTGTGAATTTTATAAACATAGAGGTGTGGATATTTTCAAAGATGCGGTAACACTACCGGGTGTGGCTATACAATATTTATTGAGAGGAACCATTAAAGAACAAAAATCTATAAAGGTGGTTATACCGGAGGGGGCTCTATATGCACCAAAAGAAGAAACATACAAAATGATGAAAGACGCTCTAGTCGGGGGTCCATCAATCGTATTTACACGCTATGCAGAAGCCGGTGTTTCAAGTATTAAATAAAGATATGCCGTGTGGGAGAGAAACTATATACCATATAGATAACCCAAATAATCCTAAATTTATTAAAAAGTTTTGTAAAAGAGTTTTATCTGGAGACTGGTTTGGGTTTGCGGAGGTGGATATAGAAGTTCCACACAACTTAAAAGATAAGTTTTCTGAAATGTCTCCACTTTTTATAAACAGAGAAGTAGATGTTGATGAGGTTGTTTCCAGCACACATGATAAAATATATTTGGAAGATACTGGAAGAACTAGAGGAAATGGAAGAAAATTGGTGGGATCTATGTCGGCCACTAAAGTATTGCTGTACGCGCCACTGTTGAAATGGTATTTAAAACACGGCCTAGAAATAACGGGAGTTCATCGTGTTATAGATTATATTAGTGGTAAACCCTTCGAATGGTTCGCAAAAGAAGTTACAGCCGCAAGACGAACAGGCGATGTAGAACCAAATAAGAAACCATTAGCGGATATAATGAAAAAATTATTAGGCAATTCGTGTTGTGGAAAAATGATAGAGGCAAAAGAGAGACATTTAAATACGACATATACACAAGACGAAACCTGTGTTGACAAAGCGTTAAGATCTGCATTCTTTGATGATTTGGAAGAGATAGGAGATGCGTACGAAATATCTTCCCGAACCCGGTGTGCAGTAAAGAGCCCCTTCCACTGTGGAATAGCGGTTTATCAACTAGCTAAATTGAGAATTTTGGAATTTTACTACGAATTTCTAGACAAATACGTAAAAAGAGAAGACTTTGAATTAATACAGATGGACACTGATAGTATGTATATAGGAGTTAGTGGAAAAACGATAGAGGAATTGATTAGACCTAACTTACTAGACGAGTTTGAAAAAGAAAAAAAGAAATGGTTGGCTTGGGTATAAATGGAGCGAAAGAGAGCCAGGACTTTTCAAAATGGAATTCAGCGGAGATAGGGCGATAGCGTTATCTAGTAAGTGTTATTTCGTAGAAAAATTTAATTCTAAAGATAATTTGGAACAAATTAATAAAAACTCTGCGAAAGGAATGTCCAAGAGAACTAACAATTTAAATTGGGATAGATATAAACGAGTACTAAGTGAAACTACAGAAGATGGAAAACACATTATAGATGCAGCACAAAATAGAGGATTTAAAATGAAAGACGGCGTTATGAAAACGTACTGTCAACGAAAATTAGGACTCTCGGCGTACTACGATAAAAGACGTGTTACCGGACGGAATACATACAGAACCTCTCTTGATTTAAGCAATCGGGGGCAGCTGGGTGTCAGAATGTACCATAAGAAGTTCTTCGCGAACAAAACCGCGAGATGGACCATCAGCCAAATAATAGAGCATGGGCTCATCGGGTTTGGTAATAGAGCGATCCAGATGATATACATTCAGAGACCACACGGGATCAGTCGCGCGGCGGCTGCCACCTTCGAGCTCTCCCGGTTGATAGAGGTACCGGACGTCAACATCCGATGGAAGCGCAATCGGCGATTGCTGCTCCTCTAAACCAACGGGTCGTCCGCGCGAGACTGCAGAGGGCTTGCTCGTCACCTTTGTAGACTTGATGGCATCTACGGGCTTCTTACCTATCAATCTGGTCACCTCTCCGTTCAGTGCGGAGACCACGGCGGGCAGTCTGGCCACCCACTCGGTCGATCGCGAATGAGGGTCTACAAGTTCTTTAGCATATTGGTGTCCGAACAGCCTCTCAGCCAGGGTTCGATTGAACCGCTCCACGATCCCCTGGTCCCGGTGGATGTTGACGCGGCCGCGTCTGATAGAAACTTTGTGCTTAGACAATAGATCAGAGACCGCGCCCATGAATTCGCGGCCGGGATCGACCTGGAGAAGATTCGGCCATTTGAGAGGACTCCTCTCATATATTTGGGAAAGTGCCTCGGCCACCTCCTTAGACTCTTTAGTGGCCAACGGCTCAGCCCCCTTATAACGATTCGCTACGTCAACGATTGTCAGTGCGTACTTGTACGTTTTGCGACCGACGCGATCGTGAGGGAGAAACAGGAGATCCGCTTGGTGAACTTGGTTCGGCACCGGCACGTCGAATTTCGGGCGCGGAATATTGTGAGGCGCGGGTAAATAGATCTGCCAGATGGCCTGCTTCTTGAGCCATTTCTTGACAACGTTTTCTGAAACCTTGGTCGCCGCCGCGAGGTTCTTGATGGCCACGAGTCCCTTCCAGTAGCCACGTGGGCTATAGTATGTATTCGACAGCTTGCGCGTTAGTTTGGTATCAAGTTTGCGTGTGTTCATCGTATGCGAAGTATTCTAATATATCGGACAATCTCCAACATGCCCTCGCCAGTTCGTCCGGTAACTGCGTCGTTAATAATAAACCTTTGTTGGAAGTTTCGCTGCAGCCCCAATCGCGTTTGGGTTGGAACAGGAGAGGGAATTCTGGGGAATCTAACTCGGAGGAATCTAACATCCGCTTTGCGAAAAGGGTGGCCGCTTTTTCGTCCTCGCGCCACGTCTCGAGACAATCTCGGGCCAGACGAATCATACTCTTTGCACCAGGTAAACGATGTTTTTGGGCAGTGTAGCCTACATCGATCATAGCGTAATAAAGTTCGTCAACTAACATCGTTCTATATATATATTTTTATAAAAAAAATTGTTTTAATTAATTATTTTATATAGTAGCCGACGAGACCCACCACACCCATTCCCACGACGATGAACGCGATCTCGCGGTCTTTTTGGGGCTCTGACGGTACATAGAAATCTGAAAGTTGGGGCTCGCGATCCATTGGATCGAGACTTTTGTGCGGATATGCCAGCGCGTACTCGCGGTTGGCTTCTTCAACGTTCTGAAAAGTTTGCGCGGCGTGATTTTCGCGGCGAAGCTCTTCATTGACCCAGTCCAGATGGGCGGTTCGTTTTTTCGACCACGCTTCCTTTGCGCTATTGAGTTGTTCTACAGCTAAATCGTGACGCTTACGCTCCTCATCCACGTTCGAGCTTTTCATTTTTAGAGAATATAAAGTTGCTACCGCTGAACGCCAATGCGTTTACAAGCGCACCACCTACTATTACTGCGATTGAAGCCATTTATTTCCATATATTAACTGGTAGAATTCCAGCTTTAACTAGATAATCTCGGGTCCAAACTGCGGCCGCTACATCTAAGGTCGCGAGCCCTACGCCTCTCACAGTAAAGTCCAATTTGGGAGCGGTTCCTCCTAGGGCCATCTTTGATAGTCGAGCATACCCGATACTGTAACCCGATATCACCACGGCGTGATAAAGCGCATTCAATAACATTTTACCATCTTGTTCAGCCATTATAATTATTGCATATGAAAGGGGTCGCGATCAATGTTTAAATGGGGCGCATCCAATCGTGATTGGTGTTTCGTAACTTTCTTTTGAACACTGGCTGGTTGTTTTGTCTGGTATTTCCACACGCACAGGGCACCAACAACTGCCAGACAACCACCAACAACCCAACTCCAATTCACGAATTTGGGTTCAATCGGATTCGCCCAACTCCAACCCCCAATTCGTAAATTGGAGTTGGTATTGGGTGACAAATTCAAAGAATTTGGGTGTGCTTCCAATTCGCGAATTGGGGGTGTTGTTGTACTCAACTCTGTCTTCAGATGTTTTGTTGTCTCCGTCCCCGATTGCAACGACTGTTTAGCCTCTCGAAGCTCGGCGAGTATTTTATCTTGTTTAACTTTTCGGGTGGCAGCCGCCGCCCGCCCAGCTGCCTGTCTTTTGGGATTTTTTGTATGCCGTATGTCATCCAGTGGCGGAGTAACACTCGGGTTCGATTGGGTTGGAGCAATCGGGTTCAACTCCGTCACTCTCGCTGGTGTGTCTTGTGTCATCATTTTCAAAATTATATTTTGTATTAGGGCTTATAGTTCGTGGGCATATATGTCCAAATTGACAGTGTTTACCCGTAGTCAACGCCGTTGTCAGCGGAGCTAAGTACATTCCAAACTTGTGATAAATTGAGCAGCAGGCTGTTCTAAGAGTGTGACCTATAAAAGGGTCAGTCTCTAGATCGTCAATCAACCCCACGGTGTTTGGTGTAGGGAGAAGTATGCTAACGGCGGTTGCGTACAAATTAATAGCCGCCGATCCGAGAGTTTTTGTCATCTCCGCACCTAACCTAGATTTGTATCGCGCATACATTTTATCGATCTCCGCATCTGACATCTTATCCACCTGAAAAACTGAGAGACGCCTACCGAGATAATGCTCCGATTGTCCCCCAGCAACCAGCGCAGCTAGCCGCTCTCGTCGCGCCGCATTTTCATTCGTATCGGCCCAAATCGCGATTGTCAACCCCGATTGCTTTGTCGGATCATTATCTTTCAGGATGTCAGCAGTCGGAGTTGAGGTTTCTTCCATTAGCTGATCGAGAAGTTCGTCGCTGTTCATTTTTTTCAAAATTAATTTAACTATTCTAACAAGTCTCATAAGTCTAACATATTGCCAAGCGCACCACCCGATACTTATGATCACCGTTATGCTCGCAACAAAGCTCGCAGCGGAGCACCAAATTGTTAACATTGTTAACCATTGTTCAGCATTTGTTCAACATTTGTTCAGCATTGTTCAGTAATTGCTAATTAATTTTAAGAAAATTATAAAATTAATTGTTAAGCATTTACTCGGCAATTACTAATTTTCTTAAAATTAAGCGTTAAGTAATTGCTAATTAATTAATTGATAACTTCGTAAGCAGTTGGTTGATCTGTCTTTAGCAAAAGCTTGGCGTGCTTAGTTTCCGAAAGCATCTGTCGAACCTCCAGGCGCTCCTCGCGCGTTGGGATAACGTCATTCTCTCGAA
The DNA here is from genome assembly GCA_029237695.1 of Conchocele bisecta. NCBI lineage: Eukaryota > Metazoa > Mollusca > Bivalvia > Lucinida > Thyasiridae > Conchocele > Conchocele bisecta. The sequence continues at coordinate 148,462,558 of CM055266.1, forward strand.
GACAGTCATCGAATGAGTCACGGTCCTTGCAGTGAAAGAGGGCGACCCATTTCGTTTGCTCGCGCAGATCCTTGAGGACGGCGTTGTACTTTTGAGTGGATATCCATACGCTTTGCCTAGCATGGCGGCCAGAAAATGCGAGCTCGGAGAGCATGTCCTTCTTTTTGGTCATCGCCGCCTTAGCTGAGCAATCATCAATCACGTATAGGGTAGGCTCACCCTGGAATTTTTGGTATAAACCACGCAGCCATTCGTGAAGCCTATCACCGGGGTCAATAACGTATACCTCAGGGTCGGTCCATATCCACGGGCGCCGCTGATAAGTATCGTTGTGCCGCACAGTGGGACACAGGATCACAATATGACGAAAGGCATCGCGGTAGGAGCCCTCGAGCAAGTCTAAGGATGAAAACCGTTTTTCCACATCCTGTCTGCCCACATATTATGGCAGAGTGGGCATCTCCAATCGTGAATTGGTATTGATTGCTAATTTTAATTTGTTGCAAATTATTACATAAATCGTTACATGATTTTTTTATTAAATCAGTAGATCGCTGAGACGTATCGACCATCTTCGATGTTGAGTTGTGCGTCTGTAATTAGATATAAGTACACGTTCAATGGCCCGGCTCCGTCCGCCTCTTTGGTTATCTGGATCGTCACACCCTCGCTAGCGTTCTCAACTTGGCGTCCGCTGCCGTGTATTTGGTCGTCGTCGCTGGCTCGCATGTCTAGTCATAACGCGTATTTGGTATTCAGGAACTCCGCGAGGGAGACGGCCGAGAGATGCAGGTCTTTGGCAACTGCTGCAACCTCCGGAGAGCGCTTAGAGCCGGCAGCAAACTGCTTTCTTAATTCGTCCCACTGCTGGTGCGCGCGAAGACCCGCGCTGTAGAGTTGATTGGGTACTCCCTCGATCGTCACCTCTACCTTCGTGATTTTGGCGTTATATAATTTGTCGGTTTTTCGAGCACCGAGCGCGAACCGAGCATCCTCGAACAACATCAGTATACCTTTCATCGAGCGGGCGGGGACGTTGACATTAATATTCCACAATGTGTCGCTTTTGTCTTTCGTCATCTTGCGGTGGCGAAGAACTCGATCGTAAAGTATGGCAACGCACCCGGCGTACTGGGTTCTGATCAATCGCGCGAGTTCGGGCATCGTGACCATGTCGTACTCCAGCGAAACATTGTCGATCGTATACGTCGATAACATGTCGCTGGCTATGAGAACTCGGCCGTAGTCGTTGAACGTTAGTTCGTATTCGAGGCGGTCAGCCAAAGCACTCTGATAGTAGGGCATGTGGCTCTCCAGCAACTCAAAGTCGAGCGGGATGTAGAAGCGGTTGCCGTAAGTGCCCGCGACCGCGTTGTCACTCGCGTTGTTATCTGTCTTGTTAGCAGCCCCGATTCTAAGTTTGGTTACGTTCTTATTTTTGCTGGTGTCAATACCCTGATAGACAGCGTTTTCGCGCTCTTGTGCCGTCTTCCACAGATCCTGATAACAATGGTAGACGTCGCTGTCGTCGATCGACATCACCTCATTACCAGAAATCTTTATCATAGTCTTTTTGACTATGGCGCGACCCAGGTTCTGAACGACGGTTCGGTCCTCGTCCGTCGACGTTAGCGAAATAGTGAAAGCGAGGCGAACAGTACCCGGCACAATGACGTCGTGAGTTCCGAGGTTGGGGAAGCGGACTAAGAGCTGCTGGTTCTGGTCGATCGTCGATGGGTTGTTCGTAATAACGACACTCTGTCTCACGCCTTTTGCCCCGAGGGGCTCACGCAGTCTGCGGTATGGATTGAGTTTGCGACCGTATTGACTCGAAGACATAATTAATTTTATTGAAACTATTAAACCCGTATGGTTTTGTCTTTAATACATATTTTGAAAAAATTAAAATGGATGATTACGATATTAACATGGATGAAATCGGCAGAGAAGAGTACTACGATGATTATAACGATTACATCGATGATTATGGTGATACGCCCTTCATAGAGACTGCAGTTCCAATCCAATCGCAATAGGGGGAAATAGGTGGCGCTACCAGCAGCGTTGGTCAAAGACAGGAATTACTTGAGGGAACTGTAAACGACTACTACAACAATTTGGCAGAAAAAGATCTGGTCCCATCTGTCGGTCGAGACTACTCCAAGTTTGAATTGGATATGCATGGTAGGTTGCGACTAAAAGCATCAGATAACCCGATCGTCAACATGAAGACCGGAAAACCCCTAGCAATGGGCACCATTGCTGGAAAACGGGGCGGTGGCGAAATCATAAGGAACGAACTAGGATTTCCAGATTGGAAGCGTGGTAAACCAATTATGCCGGCCCGAGCTGTAGCGGCCCTACAGTCTACCGACGAAACTATGGCGAAGACGGCCGCCGCGATAGAAACGGTCGAGCTCAGCGAGGTCCCTCAAGTAGCCACCGACGCTATTAACACGATGGAGACCACGTTCAGCGTCCAATCACAATTGGAGGAAATACTCAACGATGACCCACCGTTACCTCTTCGCGAACTCCGTGGACTCGATAAGGCTCTACAAACGGTCCGGGGCGAACTGGTCCTTAACCTCTCCAAACTCACGGCGCTGGATGAACATATCGCGCTAGAAGAAAGAAAACTGGAGGAAGCCGGTGACGATAGAGAATCTACCGAGCGGATCGCCGAACGACTGCGGTCTTTGCGGGACGAAAGAGAAGCTCGCTTGGAGGCCGCCTCGGCTAACCGTGAGGCTCTCCGCACACAAATAAGTCGGATCCGCGAAACAATATCGAGGGTTCTGCACGAGGACACGACACTCGGTGAGCGTCTTCGCACTCTGTTTAGAGAGCAGGGCGTCACGATAGCAAGCATCCTCACAGCTGTCGGCATGACTATATCAACCATAGTTCTAGCTTTTTCACTGGTGGTGCGGCGCCACCACCCGCGCCACCACCAGCGCCCGCCAGCACCCGCGCCATCTGGTGCCAAGGATCGGTGGAGAAGGAGTGGGTAAAAAAACAACTAAAAGCCCTGGCCAATCTTCTAGCTAAATTAGCTGGAAAGGCGGCTGCCGCACTACCTGGACTGATCGGAAGTATCGTTTCTTACTTGTTATCTATATTATCAAAAACCGTCGGATTGCTCGCCAATAATACTTGGGCTTTAATCGTGGCAATCGCCGGTCTCCTACTATTCTCTGCCACCAATCGAGATTGGAAGTTCCTACAACCAAAGCGCTAGTAGTCCTATCGCCACGAGGGCGATGACAAGCCCTAATTTCTCCTCCTCGTGTGTTGTGCTTCCAATTTCACCCAATTTGCGATTGGTTGGTGTTTCTCCAATCGCGATTGGTCTGTTGACGATTGGGGGTGTGGGTGAAACAACGGGTTCAAATGAACTTGATGGGGTGGCCAATTCATGAATTGGGGGTTTTATGAAATCTTTTTCAAAATTATTTGAATTTACAACATCAACACCAATCGCAGATTGGGTGAACCCGATCATGTTGGGGGTGCGCTTGATCATATCCGTGTTCACGTTACCGTTGTGGCCGATTTTTTGATTGGCGGTGGCGATTACGATCTGATTATTGTAACCGTCAACCGGGTCGTCTCGTAGTATCATATTGCTCGGCGCCATATAAAGACCTATTCCAAATACATAGTCTACTGGGGTGCTGGCATTCTGCAAAACGTCTTGATAATTCTGGATCGCCTTCTCCAGGTCCACCCTAGCTGAGATGGCATCCTCTACAAGTGCCAAGAATTGTTTTTGTGCATCAAACGCTGTTCCACCATGCCCAGTATAGAACTGCGAGTTTGTTCTGTGCGCCGAGGATGGCCCAGACGTACGTGCGATGGAGTCGTTGACGCGAGTAACCCCGGCCTGGCGTGAACCTAGACCCGTATCTAACATAAATGTACCCCACGCGTTCTGAACCTCAGCAGCCTGCTGTATGTAATCGACGTGAGCCCGTTTCGGAGGTAACATTTTACAAGAAAACACGCCGCAGTGCCGACCTCCAGACACTTCCAGCCCGAATGTCATCATCGCGGGGTCAAAATTCCCGGCGTTCCGACTGACGATGTGGTCGCCGGAGTGATCGTGTCTAAAATCAGTCTGCGTCCAATTCCCGGACTGGCCCCGAATGAGAACGTCCCCGAGGCCGGTGCTGGTATGAACTGCTTTCTGTCTCCAGTCCGCGTCTTTTGAAACGTTAAATTCGTTACACAGTCTTTCAAACGCCATACGGTCGTATGCGTTGGAAATGGGATCCCAGGCGTCGTCTTGAGGTAGTGAAATACCTAGTTCTTTGAGAATCCTCCTAATAGTTATAATACGCGTGAAAGTTGTAGACACTTCGGAGCATGACATTCTTGGATGTCAGATTGTCTTTATGTGAAACTCCACACCCGGCTGTTGCGCACCATACAGCAAAATTTATTTGGTTCTGCCAAAACTGCATCGGTGTTGCTTTCCACCCGTTTACCGCCTCCATCATAGTAATCTTGGGCAGCCTATATTGTTCAAAGATGTCGGGGAAGTTGGTGGCAAAGCCACTGTCCGGTCTAACCGTTACGGTTGGGTGTACAAGGCGGTTAACAACGTCTTTTTGTGTGTATTTACCTCCGACCGCGTACTTTGCATTATAGTTAAAGCCAAATGCTTTGGTATCCATTGAAAGATATTATTATGTTTGCTACTATCACTAATGTTCAAAAAGAAAGTTGTGAACTTCAAAAATCAATCGACAACTGCTGCGGAAAACGCCGGGTGGGCCTCAGATCAATCATCTTCACGGTCGGGTGGAAAAACATTGAAATAGAGGGTATCTTTTCCGGAAAGGGTATCTTTTCCGGAGATGGTATAGATCTAGAGACCGCCGATAGTCCTGCAGAAGTATTGAGACGCCTTCGGGAATCAGTTGCCGCATTACTTCCTGGCCTTTGGGGTTTCGGAGTTCTCCAAGCTTTAATCGCAAGGAATATGCCTGGTATTTGCACTCTCACAGTCTCAAAAGCCACGGGGCTTGCGACATTGTCCGCTGATAAAAAAATAAAGATCACTCCGAGGTTGGCCTCAATGTTAGGATTTAAATTTGCACCACCTTACAACGAGGAAGAAGGGCGAACGCCAGGGTTCCCGGCGAAATTTGTCTTCCCGTGGGCAGCACCGCGGCGATACCCCAGTAAACTTCGCCTTCACGAAAACTCTCAGGGTGCACTGGATCGGGTGAACACATCGTACAACACGGTAGACGGAGCTCCCAGCACATTACTGAAAACTGTGCCCGCCAGCGATTGTTTCTATGGCGAGACTGTTACCTTAGACTTCCCACACCCCGAGATGAAAGTTTTGGAATCGGGACATATCCACGAGTTGAAGATTTCTATTCTTGATGATAAAGGGCGAGAGTTGAAGAACGATTACCCGATTTCGGTCGTCCTAGAAATTTCAAATTAATTTTAAGAAAATTGGAATTAAACGCATGTTCGTAATATATATTATCAACATTATGAGTATATACGGACCAGGTAGTTCTTCCGATTGGGTGACAAATTCAAATAATTTGGAACCGGCAGAAGGGTGATTCATCCCGACAGAGGGCGACTTTTTAACTACCCAAAAAACAAAGGCCTTGATCAATAGAACTATATCGAGGGCCACGGACGAGATTCACAAGAGTCTACTATCACAACTTAGAGAATATGCCCTGGCTGTGAAGAAACGCATACGGAACTAAACGAACTAGGTGAAAAAATAACCAAATTTCGAAAAGAGGCCCGGTTGGGGATTGAGAAAGTCCGAGAAGACCACCAGGCGGACCTTGCGGAGGCTTATGATGCGTAACTCTTAAAGGACTCTCTCAGCAAAGAAGCGACACTTACCGCACTAGATGGGAAAATAACCAAACTTCGAAAAGAGGCCACGTCGGGTATTGAGAAAGCCCGAGAAGACCACCAGGCGGACCTTGCGGAGGCCATTGCGGAGGCCATTGCGGAGGCTTATGATGCGTTGCGCTTAGAGGACTCTCTCAGCAAAGAAGCGACACTTACTGAACTAGACGGGAAAATAGCCAAATTTCTGAAAGAGACCAGGTCGGGGGTTGAGGGGGTCCGAGAAGACCACAAGGAGGCCATTGCGGAGGCTTATGGGGCGTTGCGCTCAGAGGACTCTCTCAACAGAGAAACGGCACTTACTGAACTATACGAAAAAATAACCAAATTTCGAAAAGAGGCCCGGTTGGGGGTTGAGGGGGTCCGAACGGGTATTGAGAAAGCCCGAGAAGACCACCAGGCGCACATTATGGAGGCTTATAGGGTGTTGCGCTCAGAGGACTCTCTCAGAGAAGCGGCGGTTGCTGAACTAGAACGGAAAAAATAACCGAATTTCAAAAAGAGGCCCGGTCGGTGTTGAGAAAGCCCGAGAAGACCATCAGGCAGACCCTTGCGAAGGCTTATGAAGCGTTGCGCTCAGAGGACTCTCTCATCAGAGAAGCGGCGGTTGCTGAACTAGACGGGAAAATAACCGAATTTCAAAAAGAGGCTCGGTTGGGTGTTGAAAAAGCCCTAGAAGGCCACCAGGCGATCATTACGGAGGCTTATGATGCGTTGCGCTTAGAGGACTCTCTCAGCAGAGAAGCGGCATTTACTGAACTAGACGGAAAGATAACCGAAGTTTCCGATAAACTGAAACATGATCGTATAGCCGCGACCAAAGCTCTTGAGGATACCTCTGAAATGATTCGTACTGAGGCATATAACGCAAACAGTGCGCTTGCCGGAATAGTGCAAACAATGAAAACGCCAAAACGTGTCATAACAGTTTGGGCTGAGAAGCGGGCCCATTGGTTGAGGGGCACTATGAATATTCGTTTCGGTGCCAAAGCGAGTAATAAAATATGGGGGATACACTATGACAGCTGCAGGTGAAGTTATCCAAATGGCGGTCTGCTCGTTAATGGTAGTAGGTAAACATGTGGGCGCGGTCGCGATAAATATTGTAGTAGATGGGGAAGAACGGGGGTTTGGAGTCACTAAAATCTCTGGAGATAGTTCGACGGTGGTTTCGTTCTCCGGTTATGATCGAATTAGACTTTCCAAAGGTAGTGTTATTAACTTTGTTACGAAAATCGGTGACCCAGAGAGTTCTTCCACTATTGTCTCATTGTTAATTGAACTTATTGTGTAAATACTAATATATTGAACTAAATTTGTAAAATTTAAATATGAACGAATCACCGCTTCCAATTGTCAATACCGATCCATCAACACTGTATCCAACTCTCAATACCACTACATCAACACTGTATCCAATTAACGAAAGAAGTTCAGATTTTAGGTTGAATAATATCGTCGCTATGCAGGATATTTTAGTTAGAGAATGTGCAAATAGAAAAAGACACGATAACAAATATAAGCGCGCGGCGAACATGGCTGAAGCATCTAGTACGGTTCTGGCAAGTTTATCTGTAATGAGTGGTGCGGGGACTGCTGCAACGCTATCTACAATTGTAACGGTTCCACTTGCAGGGGTTTTGAGTGGAATTACCGTTTTGTCTGGAATACTTTGTATGGTAATTAGGGCGGCGGGTGGAAAACTCGAGAAAAAAAAGTAGAAAACATGATAGAATATCCGTTCTCGCTAGGTCTAAGAAAAATAGCATCGACATTATGGTGTTGGCCGATAAGAAAATATCAAATTTAGAGTTTGAATCCGTGGTGGAAAAAATGGGGAGATATGAAGAATTAAAAAATGATATAAGAATCAAGGCGCACGCCACCATGCCCAAAATTGAGTGTACTGATTGGGATAAATTTACGGTAAAACTTGGAAATAAAGTCGGAGGAAATGTTACAGCATCATTATAAAATAATTTTAATTTTTTTTTTCTTATATTGGTGCAGTAAACAAACTTACATACCTATACAACATGTGTTTTCACTGAGAATTACGCCGTAATTACTATTGGTTGTACTGGTGTATCACAATGACAATGTACACAGTCGGGGATTACACTGTAATCGACTGTGTAAATTGATACACTCGGCTATAAATAACTCAAGTTACATAATTCGTGTAATTGAAACACTCGGCTATAAATAACTCAAGTTACATAACTCGTGTAATTGAAACACTCGGCTATAAAATAACCCGTGTAATTAACTTAAATTAATTACTATGTAATAATAGGGGGTGTTCAGCTTTAAATTATTAATTTTTTTTTACAAAATTAATTATAAAATTAACAAAATAACGAACCATCCCATGTTTTCTTTCGCCAATAGGTATTAATAAATAATTATAATTTGCACACCATTTGTATGTTGTATAGGAAACAGATGAGTATATATACGTTTGTTGACCTTACTACAATTGGACGTGGAGCGCCGTGGCGTAATGGTTAGTGTGTCGGACTACTGATCCAAGGGTCGTGGGTTCGAGCCTCACTAGCGGCGTGCGTTGTGTCCTTGAGCAAGACACTTTATCCACCCTGCTCCAGTTCACCCAGCTGTAAATGGGTACCGATAATTCGTAGTTGCTCTGTAAATACGAATTACCGGCTTCTCTAAAAAATCTCTACCTCCGTTCTTTCTCCCATTCTTGGGAGACGGCATGCAAGGTCATAGAGCCAGTGCCGCCGTTAAATATAAGCTAAAAAAAAACAAAAACAAAAATTGGTCTCATCTCGTGCATGCCATGTTGTTGATCCGGTATGACGTCCGTCTCGTCTGTTTAATGGTAGCAGTTTATAAATATGTGTGTATTTGGCGATGTAATTGCGTAGCTCAAAGGTGCCGGCCTAAAAGATTTCTGCCTAAGAGCTTTGCAATTTCGGAAACCAAATTCACACATAGGCTCGCCTTACTTCGCTGGTTTCTCTTAATTAGAGGAATTGGCAATGGGGTTCAAGGCGACCTGTAAAACTAGACAACAGATGCGTGGGCTTAAGAAAGGTCCCAACACCCCAGTGGCTGGGTGCCGGCTAGAAATCTGCCCAGTCGTTGGGGGTGTTGTGCACGAGTGGAGGCTTTTGCTATTTTTTTTTAATTTTATAATTTTCTTAAAATTAATTATTAATATCTTTATAAGCGATATCGTAGAAATGTATATTCGTAAACGAATCGTTGGGTTTTAACAATTTTATATAATACACCTTAGTTTTATATCCGATACGCATTATCAGTATTAATGTTTGTATTTGCCTCTTGTATAGTTCACATAATTGTCGGTATAATATTGTAAATGCAACGTTTTTATCGGAGCGTAATAAATTACGCTGATATTTCATGTATTCGATATCGCCTAGTGTTCTCATTTTACAGTGTTTTAATGCTGTAGAAACATCGTAAAATTCTTCAACAAAAACATAACAAGATTCCAATTCGTTGCGTATTTTATTATCCATTTTGTTATAATATTTTATTATAACCTATTCAATTTATCTGTTCAATTGGACGTGAAAAAAACATGATGTATTTATGTCACCAATATAATTGGGACTCCCTCTTTTCATAAATTTGCTGTGAAAACATTATGTTTTTTTTTCACAACCAATTTTGGATTTTTCGGGGGTGGTGGGGGACAATTTCCTCGTTAACCAATTTTTGATTTTTTCGGGGGTGGTGGGGGTATTATAGAGGGTTATAAATGATATCACGGTAGGTGGTATCATTTTGACTCCCTATATACTACTAATGATCTAACTTAAGAACACGAAAGTTAGATTTTGGAAATCGGTCCACTATTTCTGGAATTAGAAAGAAATCTCTGTGAAGATGTCTATGGGGATTTAACATGGGGAAATTGGTTTTTCACAATAAAATATATATTGGACCACATTTCATGAAATAAAAAGAAGCCTTCTTCTTAAGTTTTGCTAGAATTTAATATTATGTAAACACTAATTGTTTTTACATCGTTTATATAGCCGAACTATTTGGGCAGGTTTCGTGAAACATACAGTAGAGATGCAGGCCCGTACGCAGGATTTTCTATTGGGGGGTGCGTCAGGGGGGTGCGTCAGGGGCAAGCCCCATGTAGTGGCGCGAGTACACTAGGGCGGTACCCCCTAGCGTACTCGCGCCACTACATGGGGCTCGCCCCTGACGCACCCCTCTGAAATTTGTTAAACCTATATGGCCTGAAATGCATTCTCCTGCATGTTATGTCATTTCAATTCGGATTTCAACGGTGGTAAATTGTGACATTTTGGTGCAAATTACCTGTATATTAATGCATTTCAAGATTTAATCTCGGCGAATTTAGGGGGGTTCGTACGCACCCGTCGTACCCCCCCCCCCGACCCTGCGTACGGGCCTGAGATGTATATACTCAGAACTACATTCACACTTGTTAACAACCATTCTTTCCCACAGACGTGCGGCCTATGCATTGCCAGCAGCGGACCGACTGTAACAACTGCGGGATGGATCATGACGTTTTCGGTCACGAGGTGCAGCAGGAGGGACACTGTGTGGACAACGCCTGCGAGTGCCGCCACCCAAACCACCATGGTATACACATCGGGCCCATCGACATCGGCAATATCCTGAACGGAGGGGTCGCCGGCAACCCATGATCGAACGGTGGGTTTCACTGGCACCGGGGCAATACGTGGATATCAAAATATACTGAGCAAATAGAAAGTTTGCTCTATATATATTGCTGATATCATATACAATCCTGGGGCCGTTTCACTTAACTTCGTACTACTAAGATGTTGGTAAGTGCAAATTTAGGATCGTCTGGAAATTTCAATTCATGGATTGACATGTATTTAGCGTAGGGTGCAAACGCAGCCTATGCTCAATAAATGTAAATCTAATAATGTGAAATTTACAGACTATCACAAGTTTGCACTTACGAACATTTTAGTCGTACGAAGTTTAGTGAAACGACCCCCTGGACGTACAGCTATACTTGTGATATGTATGTCTTATTTACGGAGCCCCGCAGGGGACGCAGAATTCTTTTTTTTTATTAATTCGTTTCCACGAAATAAAAATTTGTTCCCTCAATTTAACAATTCGTTCCCTCGAATTAACAATTCGTTCCCTCAATGTAACAATTCGTTCCCTCAAATTAACAATTCGTTCCCATGATATAACAATTCGTTCCCTCGAATTAACAATTCGTTCCCTCGAATTAACAATTTGTTCCCATGGGAACGAATTGTTAATTCATGGGAACGAATTGTTATATCGTGGGAACGAATTGTTAATTCGAGGGAACGAAATGTTAAATTGAGGGAACGAATTGTAATTTCGTGAGAACGAATTGTTAACTCGAGGGAACGAATTGTTATATCGTGGGAACGAATTGTTACTTCGAGGTAACGAATTGTTAAATTAAGGGAACGAATTGTTGTTTCGTGGGAACGAATTAATAAAAAAATCCATGTCCCTGCGGGGCTCCGTACTTATTTGACCATTTGTAATGAATTTAGTGAGTATCTAGTCGCTAGAGAAGTGTAAAAGAATCAAAATCGACAGGGGAAATAATCGAAAATCAAAAAATTCAAATAAAATTGGGGTGGATAATACAGATGGCACGTGGCTTTCCTTGGGGTGGTGATGAAGCGAATATGTTAATAATAATTAACAATTAATAAGTATCGGTTGTGTTCACCATCGGCGTACATCGTATTACTACGTTAATGCATTAGTCAGGTAGCAAGATATTTATGCATCGTTGTTGAATGCGTCGGCTCATCCTGTGATGATCGACAGCATTGACAGTCTACTATATGCGCCAGATTGGTAGCCGATTTCACCAACATTACAAAGCAGACTTATCTAGCTAAGTATACTTTGAGGGAGTAATCATTTATTTTTCACGAAATGCATTATTTCATATAGAACTAACTTCATATATTTGATGATTAAAAGTATGAAGAATTATTATACTTAACATGGCTGTGATAATGTAATACAGTCAGTATAATGAAAATTAATAAATTTATCCTTAAATTGAAAATTTCTCCCTCAAAGTGTACTTAGCAAAATAAGTATGCTTTGCAATTTTGGTGAAACTGGCTACAAACTAACAATGAGCAATATGCTGCTGATAAAAGCTCTTCTGACGTCAATGGGAATAGCGCTGGCCCGAAATATCCAAAATTGCCATATTCATCTGCTTTACTGAGAAACGTGGCATGAATTTGAAACAAACTCGTGTGCTTTTTCTTCATTTGGACAGAATGACCTTTCTCATTCAGCGATTGAAAACTTGATTTTGAACACGGGCACGTGCAAATCGTTCCAAAGTGCAAATTTAGGATTGTCTGGAAATTTAAATTGATGGATTTACCTCTATTGAGCATAGGCTGCATATGCAGCCTATGCACAATAAATGTAAATCCGATAAGAAAACATTGTTAATGTGAAGTTTACAGACTATCATAATTGTTCTCTTACGAACATTTTAGTCGTACGAAGTTTAGTGACACGGCCCCCAGATCAAACCCTTTCAACACTACATACATGTACATCTTTTTTGATGTGTTCAAGCAGTGTAGATCCCAATGAGCCGGCTCGTAACGAGCCGTCTCATCAGGATCTGCTGCACGTTTTGCCAGTAATTTTCATATTTTTAGTAAACTTTTTATAACTGGACTAGTTTGGAAATCATTTTGTGATGATTGGATTGGTTCTGAGCATTGCAATTTGCCATGACGTTTGACAGAATGACGTTTCTCATTCAGCGATTGAAAACTCGATTGTGAACACGGGCACGTGCAAATCGCTCAAAACCTGGTTTTTTCTTTTTTATTATTATTTCCAAACATAGTCATGTATAAACACAAATCAATTACAACATGTAAACATACAGAAACATACCATAAACTATACCAATTTGCATACACAATTGTATGTACCTAGTCATGTTCATGTATCACTATGAATCAATATGCATTGATAAATGATTATGTCATAGAAAAAAATGTTTTAAGGATACAATGGGAAGAACAGAGTCAATAAGAGGAGTGAAGAGAGGGAGAGAGAGAGAGAGATAGATAGCTTGGAGAGAAAGAGAGAGAGAGAGAGAGAGAGAGAGAGAGAGAGAGAGAGAGAGAGAGAGAGAGAGAGAGAGAGAGAGAGAGCGAGAGAGAGAGAGAGAGAGAGCGCGCGTGTGAGATATAGAGATATTTGAATGTTTGAGTTGAGCTACATCGCAATGAACAGATATATAATTATTATATATGTTTTTTTCAACTTCGGATCTGCATATAATTTAACCTATGAAAAAGTATTAAATTAAAACTGTATCAGTAGTCAGTGAAAAATCAAAACAAACAACGATATTACTCTATTTGAATGCCATCCCATTTTCGTTCATGAAAAGTAACTTTATTTTTATTAATTGCTATTTCTCTTTCAATATCTCTTGTTTTTCTTAAATATACTTTAAATTCAGAGCATTTCGGTTCCATATTTCTTAATTTGCAAGAATAGATGAAATATTTTCCTAATAAGATGCAAAGGTTTAAAAATATATTTTTTTGTTCATACTGTCCAAAACATATTAAATGCCAATCGAGATTACAATTAATATCGTGGTCTTTTAAGAAGGTTCCTAATTGTGACCAAAAATGTTGACTTTTATTGCATTCCCAAAACAGATGTTTATTGGTTTCCTGAGCCATGGCACAAAAATCACACAAATTAGAGCAGACAATATTACATTTGTATAAGTAATCATTTGTTGCGACAATTTTCATTAGAAATTTATACTGAACATTTCGAAGTTTAGAACTGATTGTGCTTTTATAATAATGTGTATTTACCACCTTCCAATGTATGTGCTTATCTACGAATTCTGTATTCCATTTATCTCTAGCTTTATAAACGATATTCTTCTGATTATTAAGAAACATATTATATAACATTTTGTTACATTCTTTTGTAGATTTTATTCTTTCTAATAATGGTGTGTTTGTGATTACTGCGTTTGTTTCTTCATTCCTAATCCGCCTTCGCCAGTCTTGCGTGATGCTTGTAATTACTTTGAAATATTTTAAATAGTCGTTATTACTGATATCCAAAAAATGCCTTATATGCGAGAAATCAAAAAATGCTTTACTTCTATAGTCATATAACTGTTCTATATATTTAATCCCACGAGCATACCAATCCTTATAGAAAAACATTTTGCCATTTCCTTTTAGTTTCGAATTGTTCCATATAATTTGCTTTGATATATTTTCTGGATTGTCTATGAAATTTAATTTACTCCAGGCTTCAAGAATTTCCGTTAAAAATTTGTTTTTTACCATTTCTTTTGCATCTTTTTTGTTAAAATTTCTTTCAAACACATCAACACCGCCAAAATGATTTAACAATTTTAAATACAATATTTTCCATTGTGCATGAGATTGTACATTTGTGAGACGTTTGACCCATGTAGCTTTTAATGCATTAATGAATGATTCCAGTTCAATCATTTTAAGTCCACCTTTTTCAAGAGTTTGAACAATAAATTTTCGGCTGATTTTGTCTGGTTTCGAATCCCAGAGAAAGTCAAACATAATATTTATCATTTCTTTTAAAGTATCTTTTCGTGGATTATCTAATACTGTTAGAGGAAATACTAGTTTAGGAAATGCAAAACTTTTAATGACTGTTATTTTCCCCATTGTCGTAAGTTTTCTACGTTTCCATACATCTAAGCATTGTTTGAATTCCCTTATTTTTGGGATTAGGTTCAATTCATGCACTCTGTTTTCGTCATTTGAAAAATAAATACCTAAAGTTTTAGCCTTGTCTGCAGTCCACGATAATTGTTTTTCATCACAGTATGTAGTAGGTGAATGCTTAATTGATCCGTTCTAAATATTATTGATTTAGAGTAATTTAAGCGTAGACCCGAAATGTTTCCGAAATTATCAATTGTAGTGATTAGTTCTTCTAATGATTCTTTAGAGCCATCCATACAAAAAGTGGCATCATCTGCAAACATAGTATTTTTAATTTCTTCTTCATTGATAACTATTCCTTTTATCATATTATTATTTCTAACACTGTGGGAAAGTAGTTCTATTGCTATAATGAATAAGTATTGGGACAGAGGACAACCTTGTCTTACTCCTCTTCCTAGATTAAACAAATCTGAGAGATATCCATTATTTGTTACACAACTTGAAATATTACTATAAAATAAATCAATCCATTTTATAATATCAGGTCCGAAATTCAGGAATTGTAATACTTTTATTAAATATTCATGACTTATACTATCAAAGGCTTTTTCAAAATCGGCGAAAAACAGGAGACCAGGAATTTCCTTTTCATTTACGTAATCAATAGTTTCATTTAACAGCCTTATATTTTCTCC
Organism: Conchocele bisecta; assembly: GCA_029237695.1. Lineage (NCBI taxonomy): Eukaryota > Metazoa > Mollusca > Bivalvia > Lucinida > Thyasiridae > Conchocele > Conchocele bisecta. The sequence goes on from CM055266.1 coordinate 148,477,895, forward strand.
AATATATCTACCTTTAATACAACCAGTTTGAGATGAGTCAATTAATGTATTTAAAACACGTTTCATTCGATTTGCGATTGATTTAGCAGCAATTTTTGTCCCGCCTGCTTTAGCAGAAGCGGGACATAGGCATAGCTTTTCCGTCGGCGTCGTCGGCGGCGTCGTCGTCGGCGTCGGCGGCGGCGGCGGCGTCAACATTTCACGTTAAGTTTTTGCGTTTAGCTCAGTTTCCAGAAAACGATAACTCCTACGACCTCCATAATTGGTATACATCAACACTGTGGTGTAACCATCTCACACAGAGGGAGCCCATGTGACCTTCACCTACTTTTCATGGTTCATTGACATACTTTTCACATGCATTCAACGTTAAGGTTTTGCGCTTAGCTCTGTTTCTAAAACTTAGCGCTCAGGTTAATTCATTGTAACTTCTGTTTCCCTCAATGGAATGCTTTAATATTCCATACAAGCATTTGTAACAACATCCCGCATCATTTTACAGAAAGCCCATGGTGCCCGCTAACCCCAAAGGTCAAGGTCGCCGACTTAGAAATTTCCGTGCTTGTAAAAGTTAACACTCAGTTTATGCTTTAATATTCCATACATGCATTTGTAACAACATCCCGCATCATTCTACAGAAAGCCCATGGTGCCCGCTAACCCCAAAGGTCAAGGTCACTGACATAGAAATTTCCGTGTTTGGAAAAGTGAACGCTCAGTTTATGCTTTAATATTCCATACATGCATTTGTAACAACATCCCGCATCATTCTACAGAAAGCCTATGGTGCCCGCTAACCACAAAGGTCAAGGTCACTGAAGTAGAAATTATCGTGTTTGCAAAAGTTAACGCTCAGTTTATGCTTTAATATTCCATACATGCATTTGTAACAACATCCCGCATCATTCTACAAAAAGCCCATGGTGCCCGCTAACCCCAAAGGTCAAGGTCACTGACATAGAAATTTCCGTGTTTGGAAAAGTGAACGCTCAGTTTATGCTTTAATATTCCATACATGCATTTGTAACAACATCCCGCATCATTCTACAGAAAGCCCATGGTGCCCGCTAACCCCAAAGGTCAAGGTCACTGAATTAGAAATTTCCGTGTTTGCAAAAGTTAACGCTCAGTTTATGCTTTAATATTCCATACATGCATTTGTAACAACATCCCGCATCATTCTACAGAAAGCCCATGGTGCCCGCTAACCCCAAAGGTCAAGGTCACTGAATTAGAAATTTCCGTGTTTGGAAAAGTTAACGCTCAGTTTATGCTTTAATATTCCATGCATGCATTTGTAACAACATCCCACATCATTCTACTGAAAGCCCATGGTGCCCGCTAACCCCAAAGGTCAAGGTCACTGAAGTAGAAATTATCGTGTTTGCAAAAGTTAACGCTCAGTTTATGCTTTAATATTCCATACATGCATTTGTAACAACATCCCGCATCATTCTACAGAAAGCCCATGGTGCCCGCTAACCCCAAAGGTCAAGGTCACTGACATAGACATTTCCGTGTTTTGAAAAGTTAACGCTCAGTTTATGCTTTAATATTCCATACATGAATTTGTAACAACATCCCGCATCATTCTACAGAAAGCCCATGGTGCCCGCAAACCCCAAAGGTCAAGGTCACTGAATTAGAAATGTCCGTGTTTGCAAAAGTTAACGCTCAGTTTATGCTTTAATATTCCATACATGCATTTGTAACAACATCCCACATCATTCTACAGAAAGCCCATGGTGCCCGCTAACCCCAAAGGTCAAGGTCACAGAAGTAGAAATTATCGTGTTTGCAAAAGTTAACGCTCTGTTTATATAACTTAATATTCCATACATGCATTTGTAACAACATCCCGCATCATTCTACAAAAAGCCCATGGTGCCCGCTAACCCCAAAGGTCAAGGTCACTGACATAGAAATTTCTGTGTTTGGAAAAGTTAACGCTCAGTTTATGCTTTAATATTCCATACATGCATTTGTAACAACACCCCGCATAATTCTACAGAAAGCCCATGGTGCCCGCTAACCCCAAAGGTCAAGGTCACTGAATTAGAAATTTCCGTGTTTGCAAAAGTTAACGCTCAGTTTATGCTTTAATATTCCATACATGCATTTGTAACAACATCCCGCATCATTCTACAGAAAGCCCATGGTGCCCGCTAACCCCAAAGGTCAAGGTCACAGAAGTAGATATTATCGTGTTTGCAAAAGTTAACGCTCAGTTTATGCTTTAATATTCCATACATGCATTTGTAACAACATCCCGCATCATTCATCAGAAAACCCATGGTGCCCGCTAACCCCAATGGTCAAGGTCACTGAAGTAGAAATTATCGTGTTTGCAAAAGTTAACGCTCAGTTTATGCTTTAATATTCCATACATGCATTTGTAACAACATCCCGCATCATTCTACAGAAAGCCCATGGTGCCCGCAAACCCCAAAGGTCAAGGTCGCTGACTTAGAAATTTCTGTGTTTGGAAAGGAACGCTCAGTTTTAGCGCTCAGTTTATGCTTTAATATGCCATACATGCATTTGTAACAACATCCCGTATCATTCTACAGAAAGCCCATGGTACCCGCTAACCCTAAATGTCAAGGTCACTGAATTAGAAATTTCCGTGTTTGGAAAAGTTAACGCTCAGTTTATGCTTTAATATTCCATACATGCATTTGTAGCAACATCCCGCATCATTCTACAGAAAGCCCATCATTTTACAGAAAGCCCATGGTGCCAGCTAACCCCAGAGGTCAAGGTCACTGACTTAGAAATGTCCGTGTTTGGAATTTTTTTCGCTCAGTTTATGCTTTAATATTCCATACATGCATTTGTAACAACATCCCGCATCATTCTACAAAAGCCCATGTTGCTCACTAACCCCAAGGTTATTACAAGCTCCTTATGTACTATCAAACTGCGCTAGGCTGGACATTTTGCTCCGCGGAGCTCTTGTATAATCTACGTTTTGTAAACTTATTGGTCGCCAATTTGTGAGATTAGTTGTGTCTTTTCCTTTCTTTGGAATTAAGTTTATTACACTTTGTTTTTGGAGAGCCGTTAACTCGCCTTTTTGAAAGGATAAATTAAGGGACGTTACTAGATCATTCCAAAAGAGTTTATAGAATTCAACATTTATTCCATCAGACCCTGGACTTTTGTTATTATTAATTTCCTTTAGTGAATTAAAACATTCGTCTTCAGATAATAATCCCTCGCAATTAAGTTGCTCTTCGTTATTCAATTTATTATTATAAACGTCTGGAAAGAAATTTATATCTGAATCTAAACTTTCTTTTTTCTTATAGAGCTTTTCATAATATTGTTTTTGTTCCACCAACATTTCTTCTTTATCTGTTATAGTTTTCCCATTTACATTTAATTGAGAGACAATTTTCCTTTCGAATTTTCTTTTCTCTAGATCCGCAAATAATTTTGTATTCACCCCCCCCCCCCCTTCTACCCAGTTTACTTTTGATCTGAAAATGATGCTTTCTGCTCTTCTTCTATAAATTTCTTCTAAACTAGTTTTATTGTTATTTATCTCATTAATCACTTCTGGTGTTTGTACATTTAGCTTCATTAATTTATCAATATTTTCCTGTAGTTTAATCTCATCTGTCTTATCTTTTTTGCTACGTTTAGTAGTATATTTTATCGTTTCATTTCTAATGGTTCCTTTAACTAATTCCCTTTATGTATCAGGACTAGCTTCATTATTGATGGTTGCAATTTCAGAAATGCTATCCTTAATGACTGTTTTGTAATCATTTTCAAAGAGTACAGAGTTATGTAACTTAAAGTATCCTGGTCCTCTCTTCTGGTTGTTAATGTTTATCTTTAATTGAACCAATGAATGGTCTGTTTGTATGCTGCTTTTTATCTCACATTTGGAAATAGTATTTCAAATATTATCCGATGCCAAAAAATAGTCCTGTCTACAGAAGATTGGCGGTTTTGAATTAGAATGCCATGTGAATCTTTGCTGTGTTCCGTGTTTTATTCTCCATATATCAGCTAAATTATATTTTTCCATGATATTACTAATCTGATCTCTGTTATTCTTATTTGTTCTCTGCAGCCCACCCCTCTTATCTAGTTCAACACTTAATACTGTATTGAAGTCACCACCTATAATAATACGCGAATTTTCGTCGTTAGAGATAAAATCATCAATTTGTTTAACAAAATAATTGTCTTCTACATTTGGCCCATATACATTCAGTAAGATTATATCTCTATTATTTATTTCTATGTGTAGTGCTTGCATACCGGTAATCAGTTCTGTATAATTCTCGATTGTATATGATAATTTTGAGTTTAAAAGTATACATATTCCTGCACTGTTGCTACTGTTTCCGCTAAAAAATGCATCAGCCCCCCCCCCCCCCCCCCCCCAACCCCCCCCCCCCCCCCCCCCCCAATCAGCTTCCCATTCTTTCACATCAGTTAAAGTGGAATGAATTTCCTGTAAGAAACAAATAGAAAAATCATTATCCTTGAGCCATTGAAAAACTTGCGTACGTTTTAGCTTTGCTCCTATTCCTCTGACGTTTAATGTGCATACATTAGTGTCCATCATGTGTACTGGTATACTTGTCTGATGTACTGGTCAAGAAGAAGTGTATTGCTCGATAGGAAGAAGTACATATCATACAATAGAAGGAAATGCATATCATAGAAGAGAAGACAGAAGGAAGGGAAATAAGATATACTATAGACATAAAATACAAGGATCGTTATAAATACCCTCTCGTTTATGTTGTTTCAATTTTACCTAATTGAGTGATGTCAGGAATACAGAGGTAAACAAGAGAATGTAATACATACTTGCACGTATGTGATTCATGTTCCCATAAAACTCTTCTAATTTGGATGAATACTTTCGTAATCACAAATGCCGACTCATGTCAATTCACGAAGAGGCATCTAGGACAGACGAAATACATATACTTGCAAACACTATTGCATTAACTAAAATGAATGACATGTGTCGACATGTTCGCTGAACAGTTGATTTGCGTTCAGAACTAACACATGGGTGGCCGTGACTGGAGAAACGGCGCCGTTGGGACTCGCGACCAACGTTGGTACCGACCAAACAGCACACTCATGTAGCCCGTTAGCGATCTGTATTACTTGTTAGATGCATGGCGGGTGTTTCGTTGATGGAATGGCGAACAGTGCATATCCCGATCAGTCTGTGCGGATGCGCAGGCTGATCTGGATCTACACCGGTCGCAAATCCTATACTCCCTATCTCTCCAGCCACAGCCACTTTTAAGACTGAGTAATTGCGTAAATATCAAACATGCATGCACAAGCAATTGATTTTCTAAAAATAGTGATACTGCAAATATTACACAGTGTTTTGATATTGATTGGACATGATGCTAAAACCAAAGCTGCTGTAAACGTGTAAATTGCTTGAATATTAAACAATATATAACATGAATGGGCAATGGAACAGAGCGTATTCAGAACAGACACAGTTGACATATAAAGTGTTTAACAATAACGACTTGGTAACACAGCAGGACGGGTTCAAACTAAACAAGCGCTGTTCTCTATGTTTTAGGCCCGACAGCTGAGAAGTGGCATGTTACGATGTTTGTGACCAGCATAGTCCCAGATCAGATTGCACATCGGTGCAGTCCGATCAGGGGCTACGCCACTCACCATTCATATGTTGCTGAATCTGGATAGCTGCCACCATCATGATTCTGATCTTGCTTTTGTAAATGTGCAACCCGACTACTGTCTCCAATTTTGTCAACTGTTGTAAAGAACATGTTTGGATTGTGTAGGCAGTAAACAGTGTAGACACAATGAGATAAGACTTATTGTCTAAATAGTGAACAGTGTGGATTTAGGTAAGAGGAAACATCTGTACAGTGTTTTAGATTAAGTGTGTTTTAAACAATGGATACACATAATGGCAGTATATTGATCGACTGAATAGTGATTGGTGTAGACCTGTAGAGTAGACCAAGCTTTACTAAGTGGGAATAGAAGTTATTTTTAATTTTTCCACTTTAGCTATCACTAATATTATACCGCATGCATGTACTGTTGGCGATCCCACCGACGCGCCGGATATAAACTGGAGGACTGACCACGATCAGTCTGCGCTAAGGCATTGACCAATTGTGGTCTACACTGTCCGCATGGCTGATGTTGGTTTTTTAAAAAAAATATACGGATTCACTGATAATGTCAATCTTACGTCCGTGCGTCGTTAAGTTCGCCGACAGGACAGACATGTGGAACATGAATATAGTATATGTATAACGATAAACAAAGACCGTTTCAATAAATATTTAAAATATGTCGGCACATCTCATATTATAAACGTATATTGCAAACAATACTAATACTCATTGCTATTACAAATGGTGGACACTGCGGACCGGAATCAGACTTTAAACAAACAGTTGCTGAGTAGAGCGGGATGGCGCTGTTTATTTAACTGTGTTGTATATGGTGTTGCGACTGGTTAGCATGAACAAAATATAGCTTGAAAAAAGAAACTAGTAATTTCTCATTTGTCGTGCATTTCCCGGCAGTGTGTCGATCTATCAAAAACGGGGAAAAATAAACATATATAGCCCATCGTGTCCAATCTCCCTCAATCGCTTTTCATAGTGGACAGGGATTACCAAATATCATGCCGTATATATGCACATATATACACACATATATACACACACATATACACACACATATATACACACATATATACACACATATACACACACATATATACACACATATATACACACATATATACACACACATATATACACACATATATACACACATATACACACACATATATACACACATATATACACACACATATATACACACATATATACACACATATATACACACATATATACACACACATATATATACATATATATACACATATACACACATATATACACACATATATACACACACATATATACACATATATACACACTATACACACATATATACACATATATACACACACATATATACACACATATATACACACACGTATACACACACATATACACACATATATACACACATATATACACACATATATACACACACATATATACACACATATATACACACATATACACACACATATATACACACATATATACACACATATATACACACACATATATACACACATATATACACACATATATACACACACATATATACACACATATATACACACATATATATATATACACACATATATACACACATATATACACACATATATACACACATATATACACACTTATATACACACACATATATACACACATATATACACACACATATATACACACATATATACACACATATATACACACATATATACACACATATATACACACATATATACACACATATATACACACACACATATATACACACATATATACACACATATACACACATATATACACACACATATATACACACATATATACACACACATATTCACCCACGATGAGGTAATGATAGTACTATGATTTCTGCAGCAATTGTTTTAAATTTATACGAATTTGGAGATTGGTGCCTGGGTAGCTTTATCTGAGGAGATTGACAATGCATCTACATACTCCCCTCATATGTAAAAACGAAATGCGAAAGTATACGAGGGTAGTACATAGATTGTTGTTTGAACCTATTAAACAGCAGATGGATGAGCTGGTCTGTAAAATACACACATTATTATACTATGTAACAGCTAATTTATTGGTTACAATACATGTTTATCGATTGACAAAAAGAGGTACCGCTATATACATACATACATACATACATACATACTTATACATATACATTATACATACACATACTCACACGTACAAAAACACACACATATACACATCTACATATAAACATGCATATATATATGAACACGTGGACCCTATACGGAGAAATGGCCCCACACGTCTGACCAGCGTAAACCAGCGACCAGCGCAGTCCGATCCGAGTCTACCCTGATTGCTAATATGTTTTACCCTGTTTAACAATTTCAATGACTGAATGTCTATCACCCGTGATGAACTTGCATTCTTAGTGATAGCAGTAGATAAGCTATTGTCCATTATCACAAGAAAACGATCCCAGTCATACCCTTGCTCAGTGTAGTCACAGAGTAGCCGCCTTACGGCAGTCAACGTTCGTGATCCTGTTTTTATCAAATCGATGGATACGCAGGTAGCTGCACTCTAGACATGCATTCTGACATATGCATCGAGTTTATACGTTAAATAATGAAACAAAGGCTATTGCGGTTTAACGGGCGTAAACTTTATTTTTTTGCTCATATATGTATAGTATATTTCCAGAGCTCCAGATAAGCTGCGTATTTGCGTAAATACCCAATTAAAATTGCCAAAAACCCAATTGAAATCAGAAGTAGTGAGTATCAAAGAGCAATGAGAACAATTGTGGTACCTTTATCATGCTGCAGAAAACAATAAACAGACCACAATATAGCATATTTTTCTTATTTTTCCATGAAAACACATCCAAGGAGACAATTCTAATGAAATGCCAAGATATGTTTTCATTTCGAAAAAAAACTGTTCAATAATTGCTGTATGTTGATGTGTAAACAGTAGTGTGATTTAATTTTACCCAATTAAAATTTGGAAATACCCAATTGCTTCAGAACTGATGGAGTAACAATACTCAATTACTAATTCCTTATCTGGAGCCCTGTATTTCAATTATTATCCCGTCGGTGCTCTCTTTGACTATGTCTCTATAGTTTCAAAATGTTATATTTTAATTATTATCCCGTCGGTTCTCTCTTCATGTTCTATGGTTGCACAACTTTCTTTACAAACTTTATAAGTTTCAAGGTTGTGATGAACATATAGAATTTATTTTATTATGGCCTCAGACGCGATAGCGCATGCCCATCTGGAAGGCGATCTAACGATGCTACAATGACAATAGTACGATACTATGATCACGATACTACGATATAATGTCATCGTTTTGTAGTGATATCGTGCTGTAGCTATCGTGCTATCGTAGTATCGATCCGACAGCAATATTCCGATGGCCCTAACAGAACGCTGTAAAAATACATGTACGAGTTCCATTGACATTTATATTTCAGATGGCTAGTTATACAGCGCCGACGCACCCTTCATCGCGAGGTCTCCAGCTCGTATTTGCCACCGACGCCTGCCGTTTGCTGTATATAAATGTATGATATGAATAAAGTACATGCCAACCTCTTAAAGCCGGATTCCCAGTAAAGGTTATTGTCATTATGTGTTGATTGTCATTTGTGGCTGTGACTGGAGAAATGGGTCTTATGGGGTTTGCGACCAGTGTAGATCCAGATCAGAATGTGAATCCTCACAGTTTGATCAGGATATACACTGTTCGACATTCCAGTATGCTTCTAACGAGCATTATATATCGTTATCGGGTTACCAGGAGTGTGCTATTGGATCAGGAGCTACACTGGTCACAAATCCCATACGCGCCATTTCTCCAGTCACGGCCACGTTTATCTTTGAATGTTATTACGTATGTTCAAGATTGCAAGTACTAGTAACACAAAACATGTTTGAGTTTGCATATATAACTATTTCTAATTAGACCCACGTGACGTCGCGCGACGTTGTTGATTGATTAAAGTTCGTTTGACGTCATTAATTTCCACAACGTTGTCAATAACGACACGCTGTTGACGCCAATGTCGCTGTTCCAGGAATTGCGACAAAATGACAAGCAATATGAATATTAATTCAAACGCCGTATTTGGTTCTTTACATGTTTAAAACTATCCGAAATTGCAATGCAATATAAGTAATAAAACCATGAGCAATTGCGTTTAATGCGGGATGAAAACACATTTGGTCTGTTTATGGTTTGCGAGGAGTCATTCGGACCGCACGCACGTTAAGCAGACCAACAATATTGTACACCCCAGTACAGGCACCAGACCATGGGTTTATTCCTTAAATAAATTACAGCGAAACCTCTACAATGGACTCCCTGGAAATATTTCCGGTTGTCAGGGGCCAGTTTCACTAAAATTCGTACGACTAAGATGTTCGTAAGTGCAAAGAGGAAGTGCGGTAAGGCCCTGATATCGCATCCGATTTTGGCAAAATTTCATTTTCTCAAATATTTATAAATTTTACCCGTTTTGTGAAATACAACATCTCATCTTTTTAAAAATATATTATTTTGATCAGTTTACATCATGCGATGACGTCATGACACCGCGTGGCGTGACGTCATGAAACCGGAAATTGGCATTTTCTTGACATTTTCTTCCCTACTTTCATGGATTTTATACCCAGACCACCCGTGTACCATGTTAATATTTTCAATTTAAGTTACCTCTGCAGTCATAAACCTACTGTATAACTTGGTACACGCGTGGTCTGGTAGCTAACATATGATTTGAATGAACAAACAATTAGCCATATTTCCCCTACCCCACCCACTTGCCTACCACAGGTGTCTGGTTATTTTGACAATCAACAGCGTGGATAGCGTGTTTATTCCGATGTAAGATATCTATATATATTTCTATACAATAACCTACCTTGTGTATTCACTGACATAGTTTATGTCATGCATTAATAGCCAAAAATAAGTAATACAAATTGAAACAATACACCAAGTTAAGGTCATTGTTGTTGTTGTAGATTTTGTGTACATGTAAACTAACCGCTTTTCCATTGACAGCCAGCCAGCTATTTTCATTTTGCTCCCAAGTTTATAATATTGCATTTTTTAAATCTTTCATAAGTATAATTACACAGATCACAATGTACATGTAAGTTTTTCAGCTAACTGAACGAGGACGGGTCTACGCGCACAGTAGTAGAAGGGAGTCAAAATGATACCACCTCCCTCTGGGAGCCCCCCCCCCGCTACGCGCGGTGCCTCCCATCAGGAGGTGGTATCATTGTAGACTCCCTGATACTACTTGGATTTCCCCCCACTGTTTACCGGGTATGGATGAGAAAAGTGGAAATTATTTTTCAGCAACCACGAGCCCATATACTTCCTAGACTGGATGAGAAGTTATCAATGATACGAGATGGTGATTACACCCTATTAGAGATAAGAATCCATTGGTTATACTCAGTATATGTAATCACACAATGGTTCTAGTTAATTGTGCGTGGTTGAAGACAGGTAGTCACGGGAGATGTCATCGTACCGGTATTTACGAGTATTGCAAGCATCACCGGGCATGGATGAGAAGAGGGTCCATTTCGCCTCGCCCATGTAGGCATTGCGGGGTAGGGACCAGATCCGAGTCACTGCTATCTCCACCATGCGGTGGCACTCGCGCTACTCATCGACTGGTTAGCAAGGACTTACGTGCTCGCAAGTATTATCGTTTAGTAATAATTGAAATCAGAAAGTCAGTTAGAAAGATAGAACCGATCTGATGCGTAGTTTCGATAAGTCACGGTGGTGTACCGGGGCCGAAATAGTTTTATGTTCCGTATGTAGAGGCTGTCGGAACAGCTGGACTGTATGGTGGAGGGATCTCCTGCTGCCGCTGCAGACACACGAATAAGCATATCACGTCCCGAGGCGGGCGAGGAGATTTTTTCTCTCGTCGGCCCTCCCCTCCATGACAAGTTTTTTTACGTCTTCGTCCGTGAGAATTTGTGGTCGGGCTTTGGACCGGATCGTGCCCTTTAACTCCTGGTACATGGCCATCTCTTCGACGACCAGTTTGAACTCGCTATCTGATATATGGTTGTCGGCTATCGCTTTCGACACGATAACGTCGATACTGTTTTTCTTAGACCTCGCGAGAACCGCTATTCGATCATGCTTTCGACTCTTGGCCTCTAGTTTTCGGCTCACGAGTCTGGCCGTCATGCAAAGCAGTCCCGCCCCCGCCGCTATCGTACTCAAGATCACCGCGACCGGCGCGGCGACGACTGTTGACAATAAAGACACACTCCCCACTCCGCTTACAGCGGAAGATGATACTAACGCGGTGCTCACCCCCTCGACTATATTGACTGCTCGCCTATGTTTCTTCGCATGACCCGTCTGCGTCTCTCCCTCGTGCTGGAGAATCTGTTGTATCTCGACGATCCTGGTCATCCTAAAGGATGCCGGGTCGGCCGTCCCCGAAGGTAAGTGTGGATATAGTTTCTCGTCATTCATCATAAATCAAGTTCTATTAACAGTGTTACAATAGTGGAGGAAGTCGCATGGTCAGCGATTTTCGTAACAAAGTTAATAACACTATGCTGAAACTTCAATTGTAGTGTTATCATCGAATATCGTAAACCCTGACCTCTGCCCCGCGCCTTTGGTGACGCCAGAATTCTGCTCTATCCCGTTCAGGACGAGATTCACTCGGACTTCGGCAACGGCGTGCCCCTTAAAGTTGACCGAGCAGACCGCCATTCGCAGAATCGTACCGATCACTGCCATGGTGTATCCCCCATATCTGTTGCTCGCGTTGGCACCGAATGAATATTCGTGGCCACCCTCGTTCAGTAAACCCAGCTCCTCTGCACAAACTGTTATGATGGGTTTTCGAGCTTGCAATCGCCGAACGTGCGCAATCGCCGTTGCCGCCTCTGTGCGGGCCTGCGTTATTATTCCCTCCAGCCATCTCATTGCGGCTTCATCATACGCTGCGCCCGCGACGGGAACCTCCTGTTCTGCGCTGGGTCTACCTGTGCCGTATATGCTCATGATTAATATATAAATATATAAATAATTATGTTTAATCGGTTATTTCTAGAACGATCGAAATCGGGTAATCGTTCTTCAACTCTCGCGCTTTATCATCGAGAATAGAGATCTTCAATTCGTTGATGTACCCCGATTCCAAACGTTTCATCTCGGGTGTTGGAAAGTCGATGTTCACCGTCTCGCCGAAGAAACTGTCACCAGCAGGCACAGTATTTAGTAATGTGTTCGGAGCCCCGTCTACGGATGTACTGAGCTGCATCATGTGAATGTGAAGATTTGTTGTGACCGCGAAATCCACTGGTCGGTCTCCGAAATAGGTCCCCGATTTAAACATGCCACCGTTAGCCGAGTGTGCCTTTTCGAAACCGAGCAGGGGGGCTAGCTCTGTTGTCACGGCTACGGCCCACCCGTGTTCGACCTTGAATGTCACCAACCCATTGATCTTTGAAATTGCGAGGTTGACTCGACCCGCAAGTTTCATTGCAACAAATTTGTGTAAGTCTCCGGCGCTCCAAAGTCATGGGCCTAACAGTTTTGGATCACGAACTCGGTCGCCATGTCCCCAAAACGCGAACCCTTGATTCTTCCCTACGTTTCGCCAGCCTACCGTGAAGGTGATTGATCTGAGGCCGGCCTTTTTTTCCGCGGCAGTTGTCGATCGAATTTTGAAGTTAACAACTCTCTTTTTGAACATTAGTGATAGTAACAAACATGATATCTTTTCCAATGGATACCAAGGCTTTGGGCTTTAATTATAATGCAAAGTACGCGGTCGGTGGGGTTTACGCCACTAAGGCGGGAGCTCCCCGGCTTGTGCACCCCAGTATGCAAGTTGGCGACGGAACAGGCTTTCAAACCAACTTCGCCGACATTTTTGAACAATATAGGCTGCCCAAGATTACTACCATGGAGGCTGTGAACTGGTGGAAAGCGACGTCGATGCAGTTTTGGCAGAATCAGCTCAACTTCGCCGTATGGTGCGCAACAACCGGATGCGGGGTTTCCTCTCAGGACCATCTGGCCTCGGAGGATCCCTTCTTGAGGGCCGTTTACAACTTTCACGCGTACTACACTATTAGGCGGACTCTCAAAGAACAGAAAATCTCTCTGTCGCAGGACGACGGCTGGAATCCCATTTCCAACACATACGACCGTATGGCGTTCGAAAGCCTTTGTGACGAAATTGGGGTCCCAAATGACGCGGACTGACACCAGAAAGAGTTCTGGTACACTTTCGGTTTAGGTGACGTTTACATGACGGGTATATGGTTTGTGAAGCACCCAAAGGATCCACCACCTCCAATAAAACTAAAGAATACCGACTTCGTGTCACCAGTACCATGGTCTTTCAAATCGGTCCACGTTGATTTCATTCAGCAACATGCGTGGGTAAATACCGCGTGGGGATCATTTATGTTAGATAAAAGCACTGGATTTACTCATGCCGGGGTTACTCGCCTCAACGACTCCATTCGCACGTACGTCTGGGCCATCCTCAGCGCACAGGCGCAAGCGCACATTGGTATAATAGGAACCGGGACGGCGTTCGATAGCCAGAAACAGTTCTTAGCAAATGTTGAGGACACCATCTCATCTCTGGTGGACCTCCCGGATGCGATCGAGCGGTATCAATACTTTTTGCAGTATGCCGGCACCCCAGTAGACTATGTACTTGGAATAGGTCTGTATATGACGCCGAGCAATATAATACTACGAGACGACCGGGTTGACGATTACAATAATCAGATCGTAATCGCCACCGTCAACCAAAAAATCGGCAACAAGATAAAATACTCGCCGAGCTTCGAGAGGCCAAAGAGTCGTTATTTGTTCCAGATCCAACCGCACCTGTGCAGTTGGGTGTTGAAACAGCAAAACGTCCGAAGACAGCTGCGGTTCAATCTCCTACAGTTCCCCCAACGCCGTTGGAAGTGCAATCGGGGATTGTGGCTCCTACCTGGATCATCCCGTGGGCTGTTGGCGGTGGTATAGCAGTTGCGGGCACCCTGTGTGTGTTCCCGCTGCGGGACTACCTTTCGCGACAACCAGCCGCGGTTCCGAAGGAAGTTCCGAAACCGATTGCGCCCCATTTAAACACTGCTCGCGATCCCTTTTATATGCAATAATTATAGTTATCACTATATGTAATGGCTGAATACGATGGTAAAATGATGAATGCGGTTTATCACGCAGTGGTAATATCGAGCCTCAGTATCGGGTTTGCTTGACAATCAAAGATGGCCGTCGGAGGGCCCGCTCCCAAGATGGATATGACCGCAAGAGACGTATATCTCGTGACCTTGGATGTAGCGGTCGCAGTTGGGACCCGAGATTATCTCGATAAAGCTGGAATTCTACCCGCTAATATATGGAAATAAATGGCTTCGATCGCAATGATGCTAGGTGGTGCGGTGTCGAACGCATTGTCGTTCAGCGGTAGCAATTACTTATTCTCGAAACTGAACTGGACTGGATCAACGATGATCTTCGTTGCGAGAATCACGCAGTGCAAACTTTCCTGAACTCTCAAGATGCCATCAGCGAGTACGCTCGGGCATATCCGCAGAAAAGTCTCGCTCTGCTGGATCCCGAGCCCCAGCTTTCAGATTTCTATGCGCCGTCAGAGGTCCAAAAAGACCACAAGATCGCGTTCGTCGTCGTGGGAATGATTGTGACGGGTCTCGTCAGCTACTATATTACAAAATCAATAAGCAATTGAACTTTTTTTTAAATATATATATATATATAGAACGATGTTAGTCGACGAGCTTTATTACGCTCTGCTCGATGTAGGCTACACAGCCCTTAAACACCGTTTAGCTGGCGCACAGGGTTTGATCCGTCTGGCCCAAGATTCTCTCGAGACGTGGCTCGAGGACGAACACTCGGCCACCCTTTTCGCAAAGCGGATGTTAGATTCCTCTGAGTTATTTCAGAACTTAACGGGCAGCTGCAGCGAAGCTTCCAACAAAGGTTTAGTATTGACGATGCAGTTACTGGACGATCTTGAGAATGAATGTTGGAGACTGTTCGATCTATGTTGGAGACTGTTCGATCTACTAGAATACCTCGCATACGATGGACACGCGCAAGCTCAATAGCAAACAAGTTAGCGAACACGTACTACAGCCCCCGCGGCTACTGGAAGGGACTCGCGGCCATCAAGAAATTCGCGGCGGCAACCAAGGTTTCCGAAAACTCTGCCAAGGAATGGCTCAAGAAGCAGGCCATCTGGCAGATCTATTTGCCTGCGCCTCAGGGGCAGGGCAGGGCAGACCGACACCTTCCTACACCAACCGACACAAACCGACACCGAGAGACCGACAGACACCGATTGACACCGATTGACACTGACCGACACCGATTGACACCGATTGACACTGATAGACACCGACCAAAACCGACCAACACTGACTGACACCGATCGACACCGACCGACCGACCGACCGCGATCCGATTAGCCGAACGACTCGAGCCGAATCCGACCGACCGACCGATGCGATAGACCGAGTATCCGACGCCAACCGACCACCTCAACCCGATCGACGACCGACCGACACGACCGACGACACCGACCGACACCGACCGACACCGACCGACGACCGACCGACACCGACCGACGACACCGACACCAACACCGACTGACCGACGACCGACACACACCGTCACCGACTGACACCGACCAACAACGACTTACACCGACCAGACAGACCACCGAGACGACCGTCACCGACCGACTACACAGACGTGCGAAACAACTGACCGACACCGGACCGACACCGAGGCCGACCGAGGTGTCCGATTCGGACACCAGACCGACCACCGACTGAACCAACGACACTCACCAACCGACTGACAGACGACCGACGATGGCCGCCGATGACACCGACCGACTGACACCGACCCGTGCGAAACCAACTGACGACAACGACATACCACACCAACCGACCGACACGAGACCCGGACCCACCGACCGATCCGACGGACCGACGACAGACGACACCGACTGACACCGACCAACACCGACTGACACTGACTGACACCGACCGACCGACTGACACCGACCGACTGACACCGACCGACTGACACCCGACCGTGCGAAACCAACTGACTGACACCGACACCGACACCCAAACCGACCGACACTCCGACCGGACCGACCGGACCGAAAACGGACCGACGAGAGACCGACCGATCCGACGACCGACCGAGAAGCAGACCGACACAGTCCGACACGACTGACACAGACCAACACCGATGTCAGACGACACCGACACCGACGACACCGCACACCGACTGACACCGACCCTGACAGACCGACACCGACATACCGACATACCGACTGACACATAGACATGCGAATACCGACTACCGACGACACCGACAGACCGACATCGATGACATACCGACATACCGACATACCGACATACCGACATAACCACACCGACCGAACGACCGACCGACACTGACAAACATACACCGATGGACACCGATTGACCGACACAAACCGACAGATTGACACCGACCGACCAACACCGACCGACTGACACCGACTGTGCGAAACCAACAGACCGACACTGACCGACCGACCGACTGACACCGACTGATCGACCGATACCGACTGATCGACCGACACCAACCGACACCGACCGACTGACAGACCGAAAGACACCGATCGACACTGACCAACTGACACCGACCAACTGACTGACACCGACATACCAACACCAACCGACCGACACCGACCGACCCGGACAGACCGACCGACCGACCGACCGACCGACACAGACCGACACCGACTGACACCGACCAACACCGACTGACACTGACTGACATTGACCGACCGACACCGACCGACCGACTGACACCGACCGACTGACACCGACCGTGCGAAACCAACTGACCCGACCGACACCGACCGACCCGGACCGACCCGGACCGACCGACCAACCGACACAGACCGACACCGACTGACACCGACCAACACCGACTGACACAGACTGACACCGACTGACACCGACCGACCGACACCGACAGACCGACTGACACCGACCGTGCGAAACCAACTGACTGACACCGACATACCGACATACCGACATAACGACAGCGACCGACCGACCGACACTGACAAACATACACCGACGGACACCGATTGACTGACACCAACCGACAGACTGACACCGACCGAACAACTCCGACCGACTGACACCGACGTGAAACAACAGGACCGACACTGACCCGACCGACCGACCGACACCGACTGATCGACCGATACCGACTGATCGACCGACACTAACCGACACTGACCGACTGACAGACCGACAGACACCGACCGACACTGACCAACTGACACCGACCAACTGACTGACACCAACTGACAAACAGACATACATGAACAGCATACAGACGGTTCGTTACGAGCCGGCTCATCTGGATCTATAGTGGTTGTAAATGTTGTCGATAACTGGGCATAACGAATACTGGTAACGACATGACCTACATCACAAATAGCAATACACGGGCAACTAGCACAGGTGTGGCTATCTATATGTAAGCATATATGGTTTATATGGCAGATACTTGCTAAAATAGTACGTATGAAGTGAACATTTACCTGCTGTCAGTGAATTGTTTTCTCCACCTCGGCTCACATGGGGGCATCCATCTTTGTTTATTTCATAAGTTCCGACTTAAATATTTAAGTTATAGCTTAAGACTGCTAGCTACCTGTCTTAGTTTTCCATCGTAAATTTCGATTGTCGTTCTTGCTAAGATGTTTTGTGAAACGGACTAAGCACGTACTCCGGACTTAAGTTATAACTTATGACAAAAGTACTTGCTTAGTTCGTTAGTGAAACGGGCCCCAGGTCGATATACTTACACGAATGACCAGCTTTTGGACAAAACTAATACAGCCAGACAATATGAAATTATCGAGCAAAATGTATTCTATGTTACTGAGTTTACACACCTATGGGAAAATTGATTTTCAATGGATTACATATATAAAGTAGTACGAAGTTTAGTGAAACGGCCCCCTGGTGTGTAATTCGTAGATATATGCAGCTTAAAAATACAGTTCCCCACTCACTTATCTATATTTACCCGTTTCCAACATTATCTCCAACAACTCGAAAAATCGTCGTAAATGACATTCTGCGAGACTGCGCAATACATTGGCACACGGCCAAACCGTTCTGCGAACTTAAATACCATAAATTAATTGGCAACGTGTTTAACCAGTTGGCCGCGGCCTGCATGTCGAGCCCGCCGGGGCATCTGGTGATCTCAGGGTAAGATATATAACAAGAACTGGCATAGTTAAACGAAGCTTGATAATAATACAAAACTAAAAATCATGTCCTCAGTGACCTTGACATTGGGCGGTTGGACGTGGGTCGTGTTCAAAACAAAGCACCATCTCTAGACACACATTGTGGGCAAATATTATCAAAATGCGGGACACAGAATGAATATATGGATGATGACCAAAAAGCATACAAAGTGTCAAGCAAATCTGACTTACGGTTACAGAGAAAGTAGGTATCTGAAAAGTTTAGCGCAAATTTGGACAAAAACATTAATTTTTAAGTCATTCGACCTTGACCTTGGGACACAGGGGCCGCATGAGTGGGACACAGAATGAATATATGGATGATGACCAATAAGCATACGAAATTTCAAGCAAATCTGACTTAACTGTTGCAGAGATAGTAGGTATGTTAAAAGCTTAACGCAAGTTTGGACACAAATTTAACGCAAACTTCTAAGTTATTTGACCTTGACATTGGGCACAGGGGCCGCATCAGTGGGATACAGCATGAATATATGGATGATGACTAATACGCATTTGAATGTTCAAGTCAATGTGACTTAAGACTGCAGAGATATAAGGTATTTAACAACTTTAACGCAGATTTCGGACGGACGCATGCACGCACGCATGGACGGACTGACACACGGACACCCGGACGTCATTGTGATCACTATGGCTCGCTTTCCACAAGCGGGTTCGACAAAAAATGTGGTTGTAACCAGACAGTTTTATTTTTCGCATAGGAGATTGACGGAAAACCTTAATTTCTGGCCCAAATGTCCATGTGCAAAAGATATCCGCCATTTTCAAGATAAATCAAGCAGAAATACTATATCATTCCAAAACATTGCTACAAATACACCTGTTTCGACCATGCAAACTAACGAAATATTCATATGTATACTGAAGCAATTATTGCTACATGTAGCATAATAAGGGGGGGGTGGGTGGGCGGTGAATAAATGTCGTTTATATCTGAAGTAACCTAATATACCTGAAGTAGCATAATATACATGAAGTGCCGTTTTTGCCTTTATTTGTTCACCTTTGACCCATAATCGCGGCCTCTGATTGTTCAATCTGAACAGCAATTTCAAGATGGGGGGTGATTTTAAAATCTAAATCGCTATCGATTCAGCTGAATTGTGTCCATTTTTACAGTGCATGTGAATTAACCAACGACAAGGACGTATATATTATGAGTTTAATGCTTATTATGATAACTATTGAGTCTAAAGCTGGCTAATATTGACGAGCATCGTAAATAAATCAGAGATTTAATCAGATACAATACAGATCTACCTTGCATGGACGTCGCCATTTTGCTTTGAATGCTAGATTGTGACGTTGGCGAGGGAATGACGTCAAAACGCACGTTCAAACCTTTAAGTTCAGTTTGCGGTATAAATTAAATACACGATTAATGCCGTCGAATATAAAATATATTCGGTTTCGCCCCGACAACTTTATAGGGGCTCGATAAAGCTCGCCCCAATAATGCTGTCTAAGGCTCAACCAAATATATTTTATATTCGACGGCACTAACCATGTATTTACTATTTCTGGGTTATAGATACACTCGCGCAACATGCAGTGTCATTGCGGAAATATATAAGAAACAATCCTTCACCTCAACCGTCCCGTGAGTCTTGAGTTTTGTAGCATTTCCTACAACAATG